>BRYF01000007.1:6739465-6746965 GCA_030159135.1 Actinidia polygama
AACCACGAAGAACAATAAACTAATTTTCCACTCTAGAATAAACAAACTGAATCCAAGCATATCATGCCTTCCATTCATCACTCAATTATCAACCACGACTAAGGTTTAGTGACTAAATTTTCAAGACGACCTCGTATATACTCATAAATTTCGGAAGTGTGTCACAGTAAGTACCAGAAAAATAACAGAAGTGGACGGGGAAGAGAAAAGTACGAAGAAGGGGTTAGCATATTTTGTAATTCTGTTATTGTTTAGATGATGGCAGTATTTTACATCATTGGCAACAGATTTAATGGTTGTAAAAAGGTGTAGCGCAGCATCATTAGGCTGTATTTGGATCAAGGATTGGGCAGGGGAAAAGGAAAAGGAAATGGAAAAGTCAGAGTATCCAACCATTCGTGACCCTTGGATCCTCAACCTTTTTCCCTATCTGTTTCCTTTCCTTACCAAATCCTTGATCCAAACACAGCCTTAAGGTTTCAGCAAGATTGCCGTGTATGTGCGCACGCGCGCAAGCATGTGCGAGAGGAGAGGGGCAGGACCTGGATGAATCTATGTACTTTCCAATCATCAACTTCCAAAATAGATGCCATGTTTCCACACCGATAACAACAATTAGGCGCGCTTAAGATGGTGACCATCTTTTAATCCTGTGGCAGCAATAAAGTTAATTTACGCAACCAAATTTCCAAAAGAAGGCATAAATAAAAAGTCACCTCAAAAAATTAAATTACAAATAATTACATGTCCTCAGTTAAATCACTCCATAACCAGCTGATGAGCTCTAGCAATCAGCTTTAGGTTGTTGTTATGGTTAAATTGTTCAGATACGTCCTGCAAATAAACATCTTTATACAAATAAGGGACATAACTTTGATCATAAGAGTACAACAACACAAAAGGAAGCCAAAATCAATATTGAGAGGTACTTGGCCGAGAGTGTATCCAGCACCACGAGGAGAGATTCTCCAGCCACAACCGTCATCAGGATTGGATCATAACAGATCACACACAGGGCAGGGCCTTCATGTGGAACTTCTTGAACACGATCAAAATTCCGTATATTGCCTCAACCCCAAGAACGAAATCGGCATCCACCAACAATAACAATATTGTCCACTTTAGCCTGGGCCCTCACAATTTAAAATGCTTCATTAAACACAGGAAGAGATGTAAGCTCAAATAGTGGGTTTCAGATTTTATGGTTGACTTATAAGTTTAAACAAGCAAATCGTTATCATATGAACTCGAATTTTAGTGTGAGACTTTGCCTAGAAATCTTCATCAATCTAGATTTTAAATTTTTAATGCCACTTTGCCAGTGCTGATCCAAACATTAATAACTAGATATAATTTGCAATATTGCCCATGCAAAATCTTCATCAGTTTTAGTGAGCACATGAATTTCTTTTCCTCATTTCTTAAGGGGCACTTCACGAAGAAAAAAATACCTATAAGTACTGTAAATTCCATATTTAATAGATTAGCTAAACCAAGTAGAGAAAAAAGAAAAGAAAAAGAAAAACCTAAACAGAAAGATCCATAAATCTAAATTAATAATCAAGAGAACACAGTCACTATAGCCATAAACACTGCCAACTCAAGAAAATGGAAAAGAGCAAAGAGAAAGCAATATCTTGAAACAATAGAAATTCAACATATAATGGAGAACCATACACACAAGTGGAAAAAACAAACAAGCCAGATCAAATTAGATACCTAAGGGGATATCACTTCAGCTCTTACGTCATGTCAGCATCCAGAGACTTTAGTCCCTAACAGTAAGTCTGATAATATACAACATCATGGTCACTCACTCGTTTATTTAAATTTTCATAGGGGAAAAAGTGAAAAAGCATAAAAAAATAACCAAACACCAGTCGACTTTCATGATTTTCTCTCAAAATCGTGATTCTCTGAGGATAACGCACTTTCAAAGCCACCAAAAGCTGTGTAAATAAGAAAATTAGTATCACCCACATGTGAGATTTTATTATAAATATAAAATGAAGCACGCTGCCAGAACTACCATCGTATCGAACCGCAATATTTTCACTATCCTTGTATTAGTAATACTTCTCGTCATGAATTATATTACAAACAAATCAAAGAGTGCACAAAATACCGATGCATGTGTACCAAGGACTGTATGCACAGAAGACAATAAAAGCACATCAATGAGAAAAGTAAAATATTCTTGAACATCATTGCATAAAAATCCACCATTCAAACATAAAACAAGGGATTGATCAAACTCACACAGATTTCTACTTGTCTTTGGGAATTTGTATACAATGTACATATATGGCGTTGCATCAAAGGCGCAACATGGCAATATATCCCAATCCCAATAAAGGACGTAAACTTCTATGAATGCATTGCAATAATTAGACAAATGATATATACATACACGCGAACACATGTGGAGACTCAGCTAAAACATCCCTTTAATTGTGCAGTGCACAACAAGAATAAAATAGAACTAATGGAGAACAGGGGAAAAAAGATGTCAAAAATTCATATAACGGGATTAGCGAATGATGTTAGTTTTTAAAAAAAATCTAGAATATCTTAACCTGCCGGGGTAAAGCCCAACAAACTCCAGGTAGAATCCTCTATTACATCAAATCTTAATGATACATTCACAACAGCCTTATTTGGTGCTTTCAATTTTCACCCCAAACCCCAAAATACATAAATCTAACCCGATTCCTACCCTTTCATGATTTCATCCCTCCTCCCAACCCAAATTTGTAATTTGCTATATAGAGCATTTCAGAAGAACATTTTAATCTAGCATCCAACGACATTTTAAAGCAAGCAAAATTGGTATGAATGCATGTGATTGTATGTAGATAATACATTTGTAACAAGGACCATGTTCAACTATTCAAAATTGAACAACAAAACTTCTAACGCATCAAACAGAACAATTGATACAACCAAACATACATCCATAAACAGCTCTTAGTTCAAGTACTTTCAGAAACATAAACAAAGAGCAAAATAGAGAATTATTTCTCCAGGACCACAGTCCAGCTAGCACATACCATGACAGTTTCAACTGAATAATAACCACAATCAACATAATCTCCCATACACACGTAACTTGTATCTGGGCACTGCCAACAACCAATGGTATGACAAATTACAGATTTCCAAAAATAATTATCACAAGAATGATATGAAAAATAATGCTGGTAAATGCATGAAGTAGCTAGTAAGCAACCTCCGGCGATTATACCAGTCCCGTCTGGAAAGTTTACTTGCTCGGCTAATTATCTTACATGATTCCAAGAAATTATTTTTGGGATTAGGTACATTTATGGACTTAATATTAGGGTACAGGTAACACATGTACTCTTCTATTTTCTCTAAGTACCTACGGATATGACATGGATACAGAAGCGGATCCAATGAAGGCCCGGGGCAGCTGTCCCCCTCAAGTTTGAAAAAATTATTTTTTTGCCTATCGTTTTAGGAAAAAATTTTAATTTGCCCCCTCAGAAAAAATTTCAACAGTTGCCCCCCTCAAATTTTTTCTTGCTCCGCCACCAATATATGTCTTACAGCCATACTCAATTTAGACATTTAAATCCTCTCAATTTTATGATATTTGAAGAAAAATAAGCTTGCATTAAGCTAGGAAAGCAATATTTCTAGCATTTCACACGAAGGGGATAGAAATTCTATATTTTCCCTTAATCCATTGGATTTCAAGTTCGTCTTGATAATTAAAAACACATTATCTGATAATATTATTATACAATATATAATACAAGTTTTTTGAGAGAGAGAGGACAGAAAAGATTTGGAGAGAGAGAGAGAGGGGACGGGGGGGACCTCAGGCTCGGACAAGGTCTTGCACTGCATAAGATGTGCAATGTTTTGGTCGAGGTTGCCATGTGTGTTCGACGCCACAAGATCCAAACTCATCTTCCCGTTGTTAGGCACACAAACTGCTTTCGATGAATTGTTGCTCGGCACAAATCTGCTGTTCCGTCGAATCAGTACACTGAGAATTACGATTAAAACCCTAATTGTAACCCTAGAGTTTGGCTCACTCTGAGTGTGTGTCAGAGAGAGATTTGCTTTAATATATGCGGGAAGCCAACTCGGCCACGGACACAAAACATGTTGTTTTAGGTGTGTTTTACCGACTCGTTTTGTGTCCAAAAGGTTCGGTCCCAAAATAATGACGTTTTAGGATAATACATTTTTTGATATAAATGATATCATTTTGAAGCAAAACACACCCAAAACGATGTCGATTGGATCTCTACAATTCTGCAGGGAGTTGACTCCCGCAATAACCCCGAAAACGTGATTTAGGGAGTTACAAAAGAATGGAAAAGTACAAAAAAAAATATCAAATAAAAAAATCACTAAAAAATAAAAAAATACGAAAATCAAATAAGCTAAATTAGATAATAAAAAACAACTCTGGGCTTTAGTTTCTAAGTTTTTTGGTCAGAACTTTAATAGTTGTTTAACCCAAATTTTATACTTTTTTATAGAAGAAACAAAGAGATAAAATAAAAATATATCAAGTGAAGAACCTAAACTTAAAATTTCTATCTTTCCCTAACAATCTTCTTATTTCCATTCCCTAACAATGTTCGTATAAATAAAAGGTTTGTCCATTCTAAATCATTGGATTCTCTATAACTTTTTTATTTTTCTCTCTTTTCCCAATAAATTTTGGTTTGAGTAATGATAGGTACAAGACACATTCATTTTTGCTCTCTCACAAAACAAGTGAAATCCTCCCTAATTAGGATTTTCACGTTTTTTTAAAAATCCTAATTAGAGCAGGTCCCACTTATTTATGAGATAGCAAAATAGGTGTGTCTTGTACACACCCATTTTTGGATGTGTACCAATCATTTTCCTTTTGGTTTTTACATCCCTATAAAACTTTTTTTTCTAAGTTGTATTTGAATTAATGATTTGATAGAAAAAAATAAAGAATCTGATTGTCCTGAACGATTAAATACTATGTAACTTTTCTATTTTTTTCTCATTTTCTATCACTATATTATTAATCCAAACACAACCTTTGAATTTTAGAGAAGGGTTCAATCGGCTTTGTAGTAGGCTATGAACAACCCAAATCCAAATGGGCTTGGTTCATAAGTCCAAAAGTCATCATATCTGTCATGGGCTAGTTAGATCTAATATGGGCTTGCTCCATACTCCATTCGTTTACTAACAAACTGAAGTGGGTTTATCAACAACCAAATAAAAAAACTAAGGAGAATGCATTGTCACTGCTTCATTCAAAACAAAATGGGTAAATTTTACTGACCGCCCCTTAGTTTTTTGATAAATACAGTCACCTCTCATATAATTTTAAAAATAATATTGATTTTCATAATTTTTAAAACTAATATCAAGATTCTCACTTAGAGCTCATTTTTGTACATAAATCATATCTTGCCTTTTGATTTGGGACATCCATTTTTTTTTTCTCAACACACCCATAAAAACAAATTATTCACTTTTTTTCCTCAAAATACCATCTATTTGTAAATTCCTCTATTTTTATTTTTCATCAATAAGTAATTTAAAAAAAAATAAATAGTTTACTTGCTAAGTACTCCCAATAAAAATATACTTAAAAATAAATTTTTATTACAATAAAAAATGATCTAAATATTTTACTTTTAAGTGCTCCTAATCTAAACTTACTTAAAAAATAAACTTTGTTATCAATTTTTGTTCTAAAAGGGAAAAAATATATTTTTATTTTATTTTAATTTGTATATTGAGAAAAAAATTATAAGCCCTAAATTAAAGGGCAAACTTTTTATTGTTGCATAAAAACTAATTTAAGAAAATAATCTTGACATTATTTTCAAAAGGGAGGTCACTATCTTTTTTTTTTTTTTAGTTTTTAGTTTTGTTTTATTTTTTTAGTTTTGTTTAACATTTGTCAAGGTTGGGAGCAAGTAATTTAAAGGGAGGAAGATGTTCATTTTGAGTAAACTTTTTTAATAGTTTGATCCAAATTTTATACTTTCTTGATTTAAAAAAAGACATTACTAAAGAAAAAAAAATCATATCTACTCAACAAATTTATTAAATTTATAATTATTTTTAAAAAAATTGACAATGACAACACAAATAAATATATTTATTAGCATTTTTGTTATTTTAATATATACTTTTTATTTTAATTCATATTTTTATATTTTTTAAATTTTTTATAAATAATGGCTCCTAAAATCTATAACTAAAAAATAAATAAAGATTACAACATATAATAAAAAATATTTATTAAAAAAAACTAATAAAGAAAAGAAAAAAAATCATAAAAAAAAGCTGATAAAAAAACTAAAAAAAAAATTAAAAAAAGGGGGGAGAAGGACAAAAGGAGGAAGGAATAAAGGGAGGGAGGGGCACAAGGGTAAATTTAGGCGTGGGGCCAAGGGGTGTGGGTGTCAGGAGGGGTGTGAGGATAAATTTTCGTGTGTGAAATACTATATTCTTTACTGGTGCTTGTAATTTGATTGATGTGATCAGTCAAAGTGAGAAACCCAAGGGACTCCTAGGTGTGCAAAATCCAAACAATGAGTACCTAGATTTGTGCATATATATATATATATATATAAAAGAAAATTTATTTTTACACTCTTATTTTGGAGTGTAGAAATCACTCCAAGGGTGTAGAAATCATTTTCCTATTATAAACTCTAATAATTTTCATTTTTTCATTTTCTTAACTGTATTCTTATTTTTGTTCTTCTGATTTAACCATTTTTACATGAGTTTTTCAAGTAAAAATTTTGTTTTTAATATTTTTTTCTAAATTAAATAAAAGAATTATATTTTCATACTACTCTAGTCAAGAGGAGTGAGAAAAATATAAAATTTTAATTAAATAGTGAAAATATTTACTAAAAAACTCAAATAACTATATAAACTCAAAAAAGCCGGCACAAACAGACCCAAGAGACAAATAATGTCAACAAAATTAAGTGTATCAATTCACATTTTAATACATTTTTATAAAATTCAAGAAACTTTTTGAATTTTAATTTTTAACCACCGTCAATCAAATGTGGTTAGCGTTTGTATTTTGTCATGTAATGATTTGGTGGTGATGGACAAACAATGCCCAGACAGAACATTCTCTGAAATCTAAAAAGACTCGAGGATATATATATGGTCACAAGAACAAAAAGATAAAGCTGGAAATTAATAAAGAACCAAACAAAGCAATCCCAAAAGCAAAAGCCCACCCGTGCTGCTCTCTCTCCCTCTCCAACAAAAAAGCAAAAGAAGACCAGTCTGCTGCATCTCTAGCTTTTCTCTCTCACTGATTTTTTGGGCAATCAAACAGTGACTGTAGTTTCTCTCTCTCTCTCTCACTCTCTACTGTCATGGAACAAATTGTGAATGTAAAATCTTTTACAATTAAAAATCACTTGATGTTACTTTGATGACCAATATTTATTCAGATACTCCAATAGTTTTCTACACTTTTTATCTTTATTA
>BRYF01000007.1:6751965-6754465 GCA_030159135.1 Actinidia polygama
AATTTGATTGCAACAAAGTTTGAATTATGAGAATCTAGGCAAACGTATTTATCATTCATCATGGTAAACTGAAGTACGACCAAAATATTGAAAAATTATAAAAGGTTTAAGCAGCAAGTAAAATCAATTGAATTTGCCAACATATAAATTTTTTTTCATACTAGTGACAACTGACAACGTCACAAAAGATAGTCAGAGAATGACAACATTTTTCAAAACCTGATAGCCTATTCATTTGATTTGGGGAGTGTACATAAATGAATATAACTTTGTGAGAAGATAGCGCCAAAAAACAACAAATACTAATACATGTCAGAATATGAAGATACTAAGTTAATCAAATTCTTCAAGAGACACTTGGTTCACTTTATTTTTCTATTGTGAAAATGGTCTAGCTACCAAGTACTATTAGGGAATTGATTAGCAATGCATCCATTCCTCACCTACCCCATGTTTGTAAGGAACATGTAACCGTATTAAATCTTCTTAAATGCCCCAAGGAACCAATTAGCATTTGCCATCAAAAGAACTCTTTTGATAAATATTTGGTGCAACTTTCGCCAACTTTTGTGGTGTCACAAATCAATCCAAATGAGACGAGGTTGCCTATTGTGATTGTAACTTACTATTGATTGGTGATATCAAGTAGTAAAAATTTGTCGTGAATTTTTCAGACCACCACGTCAACTTTAGTCTCATACATTCATGATCGGTCACATAGAAAAAATGAAACTCGGTATCCTACCTTGTCAAAATCCACCTCCTCAAAAAAGCAAAAAGATAGAATCTCGAGTCCCACTTTTTTCTATGTAATCTACTATGAATGAATAGGATCCAAAGCGGACATGATTGCTGAAAACCATTGAAAATACCCCATATTGTACTTTGTCATCATCTAATTACTTAATTTCAAATACACAACTATACTCTTTACTTGGTAAACCGTAGAGGAATTAGGATTTTGAACATAGAAATATGTTGTTTTCTTTATTTGTATACTAATGCCTCACCACTCTCAACCTCTCTCTCATGATTCCCAACACTTTCTTTTGCTATCCCTTCCTAAACTAAGAAAGAATGAAAGTTTTTCTTTTTATTGTGTGGGATATGCTTGCTTTCACATTTGAAGAAGTTCTCTCTCTGGAAAAAAAATCACCATGTTCATAATATCCTAACAATCAAAGCCTATTGCAATGCAAAAGAATTTTAAAAATAAATTAAACAAATAAAGTGAATCCCATCAATGGTTACTTTCTTGACACTTTCTTTTTCTTTATTCTAAACTACTATTTTTATGAAACTATTCCCTCCATAATAAAACTTAAAACATAAGAAAACACAATCACAAACAGATTGCCATAGAACTTAAGAGACTAGCACAAAGTCCTACCATATATGAATAGGCAAACAGATTGACCACTCTCTCAACAAAAAAATAAGAATTGCTCCCAAGTCAACCCAATTTTCTTACAAAGCCCCATGTTAACAACTAGAAGACATAAAATACCATTGTAAAGTCAAAAATTCAAAATCAACAGCAGGGAAAAAATGAAATGTTAAAATATCAAAACATGTAATTGCACAAGCCTAGTAAAAAAACAAGAGAGCAAATACCTTGGGTGAGGAATGTCTTGAGAGTTATAACAAAGTTATACAAACAAAGGAAGAGCTAATCTATGAAAAGGGAAATTACGACGCACACACCCTAAAATATTATTGAAAATTCAACAAAACAATTAATTACAAAGCAAATATGCTTAATTTTATTTTTGACAAAAAGAAATAAAGCAATCCCAAACAAACATTTACTTTAGCACTATTAACTAAACGTAAAACACAAGCAAACACCAAAGCAAGTAGTCCCCCCTGCATGTTTTTTCAAGGACACGGAACTTGGGGGACTAACATGGTAGATGAACAGCACCCAAACCCGTCATATATCAATAGGCAAAAAGATTGATCTCACACTTCCAAATAGAGAAACAGCTACCTATCCTACGATCCTATCCAAATTGGGTACAAAATCCCAAATTAACTAGAAGGAACACTACATTCCTACATTGAAGTTTGTAAATCTTTCTTGTGAGGTTACATTAGCAGTCCTTGGTCAGTTCAGAGAAAATCTCAAATGATTAGAAAAAGAGTTTTATGTTACAGTAGATTACAACCTGAAGTTTGACCCTATAGAATAAATTGAAAAATACAACCCTTTTAATTAAAACTTAGAACCAAGTTCAATCACAAGAAGAAAAAGAAAATAATGCCCCAAAATAAAGAACCATCAGAACACATAAGCCTGGTGAAAATACAATAGGTAAATGCCAAAATCTCAGCTTCAGATTGTTATAGGCAAAGTACAAAGCTCAATACAATATGGAAAAAAGCACACCAGTGACTCTAGTTTGTTGCCCTAAAGGCATCACTCATTATTCCAAAATCAGAAGAATAACATAACGCAAAAAACAAAATGCATCAAGATACCTCACAGTAATCTCAGATC
>BRYF01000007.1:6771965-6776965 GCA_030159135.1 Actinidia polygama
TTTATTGCAGAAGAACTTTAGATTTTGTTGTATTCCATGCAGTATTGTCTCAGTTTCTGTAAACTAATTATGAATGATTTCGTTAATTCTGTATTACAAAACAAAAGAGAAATTTGGTTTGGAGATATTACAAAAGCATATTTCGTCATGTGCACATGTAGGCTTGACTGTGACATTGTTAAGTCAACCTTCTTGACGTGTTGAGCCCTCGAAATAACATCCAAGTTTATGGCGTAGGTTGAGTAACGGGGATTCAGCCTCTGATTCATAAAACGCGGGAGTTTGATGGCCTACCGACTCTCTCTCAGACCCTGCTTTTAAGTTGGAGCCTTGTGTACTGGGTCTGATCTCTTTCGTTAGAGAAAGCAGAAAAGGGTTAAAACAAGTTTCGTCTTTAGGTTTTTGAGCTGAACAAATATTTAGTACAGTTCATTTTGAATTACGCAAGAACAGACCATATCATTAGCATATCAATTGCTGCTGCATTAGATGTAATGCTCACAACTTTGCATCCTTATGGGTAGACTAGGCTTGCTATTTGCAGCAAGTACATCAGATAGATCGAATCTCTTGTTGCGATTATTTAAATTGTTATTCACATTTGACTTCTGGCTTTATGAAAGGAAATGCAAATTCTTAGGATGTAAACTTCGCATTTTGTGAATAAAGAAGTCAAAGCTAGTTGTCATGTATGCCCCCCCAATGTTTGAGTAAAAGGCCTGTGATCATTATCCTTTTGCCTACATGTGGTTTATTAGTGAGAATTACTTTGCAAGTTTTTCGCGGTATCGGTAACGGTATTTGTATGGGTGATTCGGCCCTATATCAGTCGGTATTGAACGGTCTACTGCTAGTAAACTGATGGAGTTAATGCGATTTCTTTCAACAGAATTGTTTTAAGACTTAAAAAAATGTAAAATAACTGACATTTGGTTCCTGTTAGGAAGAAGAGTAATTTGTAAGCGAATGAGCGATGAACACAAAGCTGTTCATAGGGTTAAGAGGGGGTTTGGCAAAACTTGTGAAAAGTGTAGCTTTTTTCTGCCTTTAAATGTGAGAACTCTAAGCTCATTTTGGGAAGACCCCGGGGTGTTTTTACAAAAAACTCTATAAGTTTTTATTTTTTAAGCTTTGCCAAACGCACACTAAAACTTGAAACTAATGTTTATGAATATGGAAATTGTTTCTCTGAATAATCTTGTCTACGCATATTGATGGGTGGAGTTCCTTGTCTCATGATATTTGAGCCAAAAATGGGAATTCTACACTTCATTGCCTTGAAATTCTACACATTTTTGGTGGTTCACAGAAACAGTTTCCAAACTTGTATTATTGAAATCTCTGAATGCCCATGGGAAAAGCACCAGAAAACTATCCACGAATTAGTGGGTTGTACAGATTAATCAATAAAATGAACTACTTCAAAAAAACTGCACCAATTGCTAAACTTCAAAAATTAATACAACTACTTGTAAATTGTCATGTCCTTGGTCATGGATCGGATCTGTCTTGATTAGGTTGCTACCGTAGGACCCAGATTCCTCATTCTTTATAAAGATCCAATTTCATGTGGTTATATGGGCTAAGCCCAATGAATTAATAAATGGACTAGTCTCAGAATCATAGGCAAGTTTAGAATAAGATTTTTTAATTGCGTTGTTTATTTAATTTTGTCGTCTTTAGTGATTTTTTTTTAATATTTGATTAGAATTTTTTATTTTTTTGATTCCTCTTTTCGATAAAAAAATCATTTTATCCCCAAAAAAAATTCAAAAAAAAATATTTTCGTTGAATTTTTTAGATTTTCGGACTCCTCTTGTCAAGAGAAAAGGGATTTGGTTCTTTTTAGAGAGAGAGAGAGAGAGAGAGTGATAATGGTTGGTTGATGAGTAGCCTCCTTTGGTTTGATTTGGATTTGTCACGAACCATTGTGAAGAGCGGTCACATTCGAGTCATTCGACTAGCTAACTTTAATATTAAAATAATTATTTTTTTAACAAATAATTATTTTAATATTAGTCTCTTTATTTTAAATAAATATAAAATGTTAGAATACTTTTAGAAAGTTTGTCACTATTTGATTGGCCTGACCACCTTTATTTGACAAGTGGCTCAATTAATTGGACAAAACATTTTTAACTTTCAATACTATAATTATTTGATAAATGACACCGTATAATTGAGCTACCATAATTCGAGGACACGCAATATTTTGTGATTAAATGAAATTTTCTTATTTACTCCAATAATTCAAGGACACGCAATAGTTAGTAATGATATACAAACTTACAACTCTTGCAATATTTTCTTATTTACTCCAAGTAATTATTCAACGCTTTCGAAGTATCACGTGACATTTAATCGCAATACTCCTAACCAATCTCGTGTCAAAAATTTTTGCAGAGCAAAACATGATAACTTGCCTTTGTGGGTAGTTACTAGTTAGGAGACAATTATTGACCAACAAATGTGTGTGCTTCAGTTAGCCATTTGCTGATAGTAATACGTAGACAATGCTATTTCAAGAGTACCTAATAATTTTTCTGGAAATATATGGTTGGATATGATCTATAATCTCCGATTGCCTCTTTCAATCGATTTTCTTTTACAATAAATAATAAGTTTTATTATAGAAAGTGTATTGATAATATATACTTTTATATAGAGTGTAGCCCCACAAAAAATGCGGGTTCTCCAAAATTCTTTGTTTTTTATGTATTTGATAAATATTAAAAATTGGAAGGTAGCCTCAACAAGAGTCGCTTTGGCCGAGTGGTTAAGGCGTGTGCCTGCTAAGTACATGGGGTTTCCCCGCGAGAGTTCGAATCTCTCAGGCGACGTTTGATTTTTTTTTTCTTCATAAAATATGCCTGGGGACTATATTACAGTATGTAGTCCCAGGATTTTCCTACTAACAAAACGACCCCTTAAATTTATATTTTTTCAATTAAACATAAATCATTTGTTAGCAATTAGAGTATATATACGATATAATTTTTTTTTTGAATATCATCAATCTTTGAACAGATGCTTTACGGAAAAAAAAATGTCCATAGAGTTTTTGATTGCTAGAGATGTTGAGGGTCTCAGTTTTCTAGTTTACTTTTAAAAAAAAATCAAAAATCAACATGCTATGTACAAATAAAAAATTAAAGGGTGTTTTGGCTCTAATAAAAACACACACCAACTTGTAGACATATAAAATCATTTTCTTAACTCGTATTCCATAAAATTCTATATTCAAAAACTCTATTCGAAATACCCTTTTAATGTACTTGAAGTTATCAATATCAATTCCAACAACTAATGTGAAATTAGCATTAATTGTTAATCTATTTTTTTACATGAAAGAAAACAATCATCAAATTATTAATATTCATTTTTTATGAACGAAAAAATAAAAGTTTTATTTAAAAAAATAATTTTTTTAGCTCTACCCTAAATATAATAATTTAACCGAACTTATATTCACAAAAGTCATCTAATCAATTTAGAAATTAATTATTTCTCAGTAGTTGTGAATTAATTGTATTATATGTGATATTTTCTCAAGTTGCACAAAGTAAATATTTGATAACTTCTCCTATTTATTATGCGAATTTTGGTTTGATATTTTTTAATATATTTGGACCAATTAAAATTTATAAGTTTATGTCAATTTGTAGTAAGTAAATATTTGAGAACTTCTCTTGTCTATCATGTGGTGTAGATATTTGAGAATTTATCTTATTTATAATTTCTCATTTTCTCATTTAAAAATTTATTGATAATTTATTATTTGTTATCTTGTGTAGTGGTAATCTTATCCATATAATAATTTAAAAATCGATTATTTTTTAATATAAAAATCATATTTGATAATTTATTATTAGCTGTTTTAAAAAAATTGTTATTGTTAATTTGTTTACTTAAGTTTTATATTGAGGTTGATAGGTTGGTAATTGCTCAGAATGAACTTTTGGGACAGTAATTACTTACTATATTTTTTTTATAGAATAAATACCCTTAAAATAATTATGTTGTAATTTTTTAAAAATTAAAATAGATAAATAGTATGAATAACTGACAAAATATTTCAACTTATTTTTGTACCGGGGTATTTTTGGAAGCCAGTTAGAAAAGTTTCTATCATGGTGCATGAAATAGGATTTATTCTTGTTAAAAATATAGTTGTTATTTATTAGGGTGTAATTGATTTCAAGCAGTCATTGAGCTCATTAATTGAAAAATATGCATATTACTGCATTAAATGTTTTTATTAACAAGTGTATTAGGGGCACTTGTTAGTACCACCTTACTTAATTTATATTGGTTCAAGGTAAAGGTACAATCAAATTAATGCTCCTTTGGTACCAAAATCATGGATTCATGGTCCTTTCCAAGATTTTTAATTTTTTAAGAATACATATAATTATATGCATTTAAATTATGATCAATACATTAATTATCAACATTGCCTCTTTATTCTCAATTTTAAATGGACGAGGATTTTTCGCAGTAAGGACAGTAAGACAGTTTTTGAGTGACCACTTGTTAAAAATTAATAGATAAAATTTTAGGAAACATTTTATTGGGTGTTATTAATTTTTAACAAGTGTCCACTCAGAGTACGTCACATCTACACTCAATAAATCATTCCTTAAATTCTATCAATTAATTTTTAACAAGTGGTCATTTAAAGACTGCCATACCTACGAGGCAGAAGGACTTTCTGCTGTCCTTACTTTCCAAAACAATAACAAATTTCAAAACAATAACAAATTTCAATGAATTCATTGGAACATCTATCTGCTCACCAAACTAACCGTCCTTTAACTAATAATAAATAAATCCAATTTTTACCACTTGTACACTTTAACATGTCTACTAATATATAATTTAGCTATTTCATTGTCGATGCTCTTACAAAATAATAATAAAAAAGATAAATAAACATTTAGAACGAGAGATCATTATGCCTCGTTTAGCACAACATTTAAAAGTTTATTTCCAAATAATTG
>BRYF01000007.1:6794465-6796965 GCA_030159135.1 Actinidia polygama
TAAAACTGGGCAGCGAGAAACAAATTAGTAATAAAGACAGACACCCAATACAGTCTACACTCAAACACTGCATCAATATGGTTTCTTTTTCTCCAAAAACTAACTGGGACATCCTCCTCCCTTTTGTTTGTGTATTCTTCTTATAGAACTATCCAAAAAAGTACCTTTATAGACTATTAGACTGCATTGACTCTGGGTGTGCCTCACGTTACACTAATAACGACAGTAAAATTCTCCTTGAATATTATTTTATAATAGCTGTTAGGAAAAATGGGTAGACACAAAATTTCAAACAACGATTTCTATTGAAAACAAATGATATATACAATGAAACTGAAGTTACATGTACAAAATCAAAAATTAAGAATGAGATACATAATGAATTAACATGCCGAGTCCTGCAAACGTAGTTTACTTAGGAAAGATTTGCCGTCTACCGAGAGTGTTGTAGATTTTGTCAGCTTCTTTATTTCAAGATAAAACGGTTAGACCACGTACGTTAGAACTCCACCGAGATAAACTTTGGCGAATTTGAATTTACGTCTTTCTCTCTCTCAAAACGAAAATGCAGATTCTATATGAAAGTATGAAACTATGCTGTGTTATTTTTTCCAATACATTAGATTTATAAACAAACTAAAGTGACTGATGGATTACACAAAACTGTCGAGATAAATTGAGCCCATAAACTATACTTCAGGAGGGTATTTACAACCAAAACAGTTGTTCTTTTTGCTGCCTCGTCCAGGTTTGATGAATCCGAAACTAACTGTTCGGTTGCCTCAAGAGACCCTCCAAACGCTCCACTTCATTTATATCAAAATATCGTAAATTTTCAAAAATAGCTTCTTTACGTGTCTTTTAATCTTTACCATTTTCAAGTTTTTGGTTTTGGTAAAAAGTCAAAAGCCATACTTAAAAAGTAAAGAGGGAATATTAGTTGTAAAACCGCCAATAGAACTAATTAAATAAAAAAATCTGGTGAAAAGCTATTACAAAATTGAGGGAACAGAAAGTAATGTCCAAATACCATTGCATTTACATTTTGAATGCAAACCGAAAGTCTCAGTGCACCCTCAAAATACCAAGTCTCTTTTATTACAGTTTGGTCACATAATGAAATTACATTTTAGAACAAAAACTCTTATGGGTTTCTCTCCGATCCTACCTTCACCCTATGTGCCACTGCCGCCATCATCATCACCATGACTCCCTCACCACCCTAGCCCTTCCACTACTTTATCATGCTGGAGTGTGGGGAGAGGGGCTGAGGTGGGCTATGACCGACTTGGAGGTGACGGGGTGGGTAGTCGGAGGAGGTGGCGATGGCGGTAGGTAGTGGCTAGGGTTAGGGTCTCTTATTTAAGTTGTGTTTTGGTACTCAATTTGTCCAAGAAAAAAAAAATAAAAATTATATTAGACTTAAGAATTATAGATATTGATTTAAGGGAAGAGCCATGATATGCAAATATGTGAGTATGGAGTAATTCGTTTGGTAATTTATGAAGTATTCTTAACTTTTTTTATTAGAATTGGTAGTTTTAAGTATGTCAAATAAATAGACTAACACGGGAAAATTTCATTCCTCACTCTCCTTTTGAAGTTACCTTTAGAGTTAGGCTCGGTAATTACCCAGTATATGTAAGATGGAAACTACATATACATGGATGCCTGGCTAGTTAGAATGAAGCCATAAGCACCCTCATCAGAAAATAAAAAAATAAAGAAATAGAGTTGTTTTTGGTCGGGTATTGACCGGGTAGGTAAGGCATCCTGATAAGCAACCTTGGGTATTAAAAAAATAACTACCAACAAAACAGGAGATGAGTTATAACAAGGATCATGCTTCTCATTCGTCTTGCTTTGGACTGCGTCGGTGTGGTCCAAGTATTTCGGACCCATTTTGATAATCTTAACTGTTCATATTCTAGACTTTATCGAGAACTTAAATACTATAAAAAAATTACATTAATCGGATGCAGATCAATAATCGATCAATATCAATTTATATCAAGATAAATGGTTATAATCTTATGAGAAACACTAATTTATTAAGTTATAAAAACAGTACTGCATGGACATTGAATTGTGTCCGATCAACGTAGTTTTTAAACGTTAAGACAAAATCTACAATACCGACAATTTAAATCATTAAAATTAATTTAAAACGGGATCTAAAAACCTAAGACGCCACCGGCACAATCCAAACTTGGACTTGAGATAAGCCAGATCCTATAACAAAAGAATATTAAAAAGTGTTCTATTTTTCTTTACAAAATTCTTAACAATAATGAAGCAAACTGGGACACAGCTGAGAGAAAGTAAAATCACATCATGCTTCGTGACTACGCAATTGCAGAAACAGACATTACTCATATCCTTTGGATTCCTGGGCATAAAAAAAAAGCGCTCTCTCTTCTCGAGTCTTTTTCTATTCTTGCGTATATATCAACTTTGTCGGGTCGATCTCAGAAATGACTAAATTACCCTTACATGCGTA
>BRYF01000007.1:6856965-6859465 GCA_030159135.1 Actinidia polygama
CATGAATCTTTAGCATAAAAACTAGACTAACGATTTTTACGCTCCTATTTTTCTCAAATCGCGCTTCTAAGAAATGAAAACCACTCCAAACACCACATTAGATAGGAATTTTGGACAACTCAAACCTCAGCCATATATTGAGAAACCGTGTGAGATTGACTTTAAAGTAAGACCAAGTCACCAGCCTACAAATTTATTCCAACCAGCCCAAAGATTAATAATCAATCAAATCATCCTCCAACCCACCAATATTTTTATTCCAATATATATACACATATATGTATGTATATGTATCCTTGAGACAAATTGCAGGAACCCAATAGCAAATTCGATTCGAGTGAGAGCAAATATCGTCTTAAAAAAAGTGATTCATCGTGCCTCAAAGCTTAATTCTTTTATTTTCCTAACAATATCCACTTGCACTGCTCATCCCTCCCACCTTTCTCTCACATCATTACTTGACTTTAGGGATGCAATTTTACCCAAATTTGATGATTCGGCCATTTGAATATGATTTTTATCTAATTTTTCAGGATAACATACCTTATCAGATATGGACTGACAATTTTTTTACCCCTATATATATATTATATAAGGAGTGTTAGGTTTAAACAACTTGCATCTCATTTTCTCATCCTATATTTTACCCATGCATTAAACATGATGTTAGGACTATATTGAAAATGGCTTGAATGGTTTTTTAAGGGTGTGTTTGGATCTCGGATTTTGTGAGAAAAAAGAAATAAAAAAAATTAAACGATTTAATCATTCGGGACTATTAGACCATTAATTTTTTTAATTTTTTTCTTCACCAAATCATTAATCCAAACACAGCCCAAAAATATTTTTTTATGTAAATATGTGAAGTAGGTTGGAGCATGATGTATAGATAAATTGAGTGGCATACCCGAATTAACTGATGCCCGATTGCATTTGGATATGATAGCTTTACCCACTTCTAGTCGGGTATTGAGTATGGGTATAAAGATGATTTTGGATTTCAGGCATTGGGTATGGAGGCGAACCCGACCCATTGCCATATATTCCTTCTTGACTTGGCTTCTTAAGGTCCACTGCAAAAACCTCACACTCAGAGAGAGAGAGTTCCTAGCCAGAGCCCACACCGATCAAACATTTCAGCCACCACCCACATTCTTTTCACATGACCTCTCCAGAGTCCAAACCACTAACCCAAGCAAACCCTAACCCTAGCTTGGTTTGATCTACATATGCATGATGGGTATTTGGAATAAATTAATTATTTTTATTAATTATTTTTTTCTTTAGCAAATCTTTTTATTTTTTAGTCAATTTTTTTTTAATTTTTTAGTTCGTCTTGATTTGATAAATTAAAAAATAAAAAAAATATGTAAGATAACCACTTTATATTATATTAATTTTGATTTTATTGGATTTTTCTTGTAAAAAGCTTGCTTTTTTAATTTCTCTAACGAAGATTAACCAATTTCTTTGTAAATGACAAAAAAAAAACACTAAATACAAAAATAATCCAAAAAATCTACTTTATCATAAAACCGGCCTTAAAGCTGCCGACCCCACCATTTTAATCAATTAAAAAAAAGTTTATGTACACTAAACAAATCAAATTTCACCCATTTGCATTTCCCATTGGTTTACTGTTCTATCCCATGCACCACCAGTTGATTTGGCTTTTTAAAGTCAACAGTACTGGGTTGGCTTTGGAATGCATAACATCGTCTTGATCCAATGCAAAATATCAAAAAACCCATCCGCACACACACAGATGGGGAAGCTAAATTCCCAACCAGAACCCACAATCCACCATTCAGCCACCCATAACATGAAATAGGACTATTTTATTTTAGGTTAATTTGAATTTTAGTAAAAAAATTACATAAAAAAAGTATTGTTTTTATTCCTCTAATTAAGATTACCCTAAAAAAAATTTAAAATTAAAATCCCAAACTACGCGTTAAAGCAATGTACCACTCTTTTTTTAAAGTCAATAAACTTTAGTGGCTTTGAAAATGTAGGGTAAACTGCACTTTGTCTTCTCGGTTATATAAAGTGTTGTAATTAACCCTGATATCCAACATCCGTCTATAAAATATATGAAAATTGTCACGTATTGACCTAACTCAAATTCAGGGGCAACACATGTTATCGTCATAAAAAATATCCAACTTCAATTTGACTTCTACTTTATTTGGTCTCTAAATCTCTCTTAATATAAGATAAAAATGGTGAATTTGGATATTTTTGTGATGTTAATATGGGTTTCCTCTGGATCCAGGTTGGATCAACACGTGGTATAGTAATTTTCATTCACTTTGTAGATGGACACTGAATGTTGGAGTTGATTGCAAATGTTTATATAATTGAAGTTGAAAAACGATAAAATTATTAGTTAGGAAATAAAGTGAGAATTACTCGATACTTTGAGGAAACAAATTGCAGTTTACCCGAAAATGTAACATGTAACATGGTTTGATCTACAAGACTACATCAAAAGATCAAA
>BRYF01000007.1:6894465-6896965 GCA_030159135.1 Actinidia polygama
GACATGCTATTGGGCCGTAATCGCTCAATGGACTTGTCGTTGGGCCGAACGGGCTCAATCTAGGAGGATTGGGCCCGAAGAGTTATGCCCAAGGTGAACTTTCATGTGAGAATAAAAACACGAAAGATAGAATAAGAAAATTAGGAAATTAGGACTTAATTGCCTACCGAAACTTGTGAGCCATCCTACTTATAGGCGAGCTTATTAAGTCCTAGTCAAACTCAATTTTGTATCAACTTCTATCAATCTTTGCGTTCTATTTCTTATCCGAAAGTAGAACAAATGTTAACGTCCAGTGAGATTTACCATCTCACAATTGGGGTGTTGGTGGGAAACTCTTACCTATGAGTTGTCTCGTTTTACTCGTGTTACTAAGTCGTGTAAGGAGCTAGAGATTCGATGGAGCTAAATCCGCAAGGTCCCCGTTCGACCAATGGCGGGCTGGGAAGAAGTAACCATATAATGTCATTTGACAAACACACTAAATAAAATAACAAAGCATAGCCTAATTCCCTAATGTTTTTGTTTTATAAAAAATAAAATAAAATCCATAATAACACAGTTTATATGGTTTTCCTAACGAAGGTAAAAAAAAAAAAGGATTCTTAGAGGGCAAGACACCTGATAGGCTGATACGTCTACAAGGATCATAGAATACTACAAATTTACAATATTATCCCCAACTTCTTGTCACCTCACCTCCTAGACCGTTTCTTAGCCATCTCCGCTCCCCCACCACCTTCTCTCCCGCGTTTTCTCTCTCCTCTCTCCGCCCCTCTCTTCGGCGGCAGCTTGCCTCCTGCCCACTTCCGCGGGGTCTCCTTCTTCACCCCCTTCCCGCCTCGGCCGCAGCCACCTCGTTTCCCCACAGCCTCTTTCCCTCTCCCGCCAGTATTATTACCCTCACTCCTCACTGTCTCCACCATTGTGGCCCTCTTCGATGGCGAGTTCCGCTTTATCCTCTTCAAGAAATTCGCCGCTTCTTGCTTCTTCACCGCCATATCCTCAGTTTTCTCCTTCTCCCCTTTCTTAATCGAGCGGTTGTTCGAATTTTTGGTCGTTTGCATATACCTGCCCCCTCTCAAGCTTCTCGCTCCTATCACCACCCTCTCTCTCGGTTTCGGACTCCGTTCTTCCTTAACCTTGAGAAAAGTTTTTACTTTGACGTTTGGTTTTTGGCCAATTTGGGTATTGGAAGGTTTGGCTGAGATCGAATTGCGTTTACGGCAGACTACTATAGGGGCTGATGTTTTGTGCTTGGCCAGCGACGACCCAGTTCCTTCAAGGTCGTGTTTCGGTGGGAGTGTAGGTGGGTTTATCGAATCCGGATCTGTCGAATCGGGTCTCTTGGTTTTGTTGTTCTTCTTTATGTCTTGGAGGACGAGGTCACGGAGTTGATAGGCAGGGACGGATTGAGGTGATGTTTCAGGGAAGAATACGATGGCGTTGGTGAATAGAAGTAGGAGATCGCGGTGGAGTTTGGTGGTGGAAGAAGAAGAGTAGGAACCGTTCTTCAGGCGGGTTCGGATTGTGTCCAGATCCACATGTTGTCGGATCATGTTCTTGTACTCGTCCGTATTCTGCAGGTAGTGCCATAAGTTTGTTATTTTTAGTTCAATAATCCACACTCCTTGAAAAAATAAAGTTAGGTACTTTATGAATCATATAAGGTGTGGGTCCCATGTATAAGTAATTATGTTAAACTCATATATTACGTGAGTATAAAGTAATTATTCGTAAATTTATAAAATGTACCTAACATAATCCGAATATTTTTTTTTTTTATTGTTGTTCATCTAATAACTTAGGACAAAGTTATCTATCAAATGCAAATATTGTTTTGTAATTTAACAATATAAAAATATTAAATCATTTTTGGAAAAAGTTTGGGCTAATTATATTATATTTTTTTCTTTTAGAATTTTTGTTGTGATTTTTGAGTTTTTTCTAATTTAGTGATTTTTTTACCGTTTAATTAAAATTTTATACTTGAAATATAAAAATATATATTAAAAAATTAAATTTAAAAAAAAATTCACCAAAGACAAAAAATATTTACTAATTTGTCAAGTAAATATAATTCTTTCTGTTTTGCTTAGTAATTAAAATTTTTTACATTTTCAAATTTTTCGGAGAGTTCCAAAAATATAAAATTATTTACTTCCATCAAAGGATGGACAATTCTTTAGTTAATTTATATCGAGAATAACAACCTAAGTAGATATATTTATACGTGTAATAGTTCAACTTATTTGATGTTTTTTTTTATAAATTAATTAATGTAAGTCCGAGTCACGTGCAAGTCAAAATTTATTTTTTATAAATTAATTGATGTAATTCCGTGCAATCTACAAGTCAACGACAACCTATATTTATAGCACTGTTTACAAGAAAATCGTTCCTTTACGCCATCAATCACCCAAAAATAGAACTTTATTGAGTGTGTTCGGGGTTAAATGGTATAATTTTTTTTGAATAAAATAAGAAATATAAATATTTT
>BRYF01000007.1:6931965-6936965 GCA_030159135.1 Actinidia polygama
TGCGGTCCACCTCCCACCGCCACCCTCACCTTATGTGACCTAGGTCATGTGACCCCAAAAGAAGGGGCAATGTGTTCCTTAATCGAAAATAAATAAATAAAGGGGCAGTTGACAATTAATCTAAAGTATAATCAATTGCCTGAAATAATTGAAAGTATAAGGTTAAAATGAGATTTTGATGAAAGTTAAGGGGTGCAAGGGTATTTTACCCCTAAGGAATAGGGGCAATGTTGCTTTCGGTGGCTCGGTCACATTTCAGAGGAGAGTAAACGTGATTTACCCGCTAAAAGGGAAGAGAGGTTAATCTACTCTCTCGACTAGACGAGTTGTTATACTGGCTTTATTTGGAGCACGCGTCGTGTGCACAAAGGATGGAGCTAATTTGTGCAATTTAGATTGGAAAGAACTTCTCTAAGGACTCGATTGGTTGGCGGATAGGGAGGGGAATAAGTTTTAGAGGAGATAATATTTGGAGAAGAATAACTTTTAATTTTGTTTAGATATTTTTTAGAATGTGTAGATAAGAGTGGGGGATAAGGAAGAAAATATAGAGAGAGAAACAAAATATAAAATATTTAGATATTAAAAATATATATTTTATTTCTATATATATATATATAAATAAAAATATACATTTTGTTTATCTTTATATATTTTTTTTTTATCCCCCACCCCCTTATCCCCGGATAACTTTTAGTTAGGGTCTAGACCACCCAAAAATTATTCGCCTCTATCTACCTGCTGGGGGATAAATTATCCGCCTCCATATCTCTAAGCCAAACGTCGGGGGGAAAAAATTATCCGGGGAAAAAGTTACCCCCTCCAAATCCGCCAGCCAAACATGCCATAAATTCTATGTGTTTGGATGCATAATGCAGTCTAAGTATTTAGAGTTATATTTTTGATTTATTCTGGTAATTCAAATCATTCATAATATAAATTATGTTATGAAAATTAATACATTGATCGGATACAAATTGATATATATTCAGTATTATTTTGGAACTTAATAAATAAGTTTCAAATCCATATCCAATCAACTTGGTTTTTTACAATAATAAAGTTTTTGATAAGGTCTGCAATGTGAACGTTTTAACGTTTTTGATAATTAAAATGGGATTCCCAAATACTTGAACTGCACATGTACATTTCAAAATTGGACTACAGATAAACCTGGTCCTTTTATATTTTGTTATTATTATACTCTCTCTTTTTTTTGCCAGTTATTATACTCTTTGTTCAGATGTTTGTAATTTTCATCGGGGAATGATTTTTGATTGTTAAGAATCAAATATTTGGTAGTCGGATACTTGAGTTTATCCGTATCACCATGTTATAAGGAACGATGCGATCTATTTGAGGTTCATTGATTCGAATCATTCAATTCGTAAGGTTCATTGAGTAAGTTATGCTTGCAAAAAATAGCCGCTTGAGTTATACTTCTCGTGTATTTTTTTATGATAAATGTGATTCGATCATATGGTTATCGATCCCCGATCAATTTAATTTTGGGCAGAAATAATTTTTTTTGCAAAATCTACAAAATGAATGATTTAAATTAAAAAAGTGAGCAGAAACTCGACCCCCAATCGATGCATACCACAATGCTATGCCCACCTCAATCTTGAGTTTAACAGTTTATGTCATTCAAACATTTGGATAAAATGAAAAAAATCATCCAATAATTTCTTACAAGGAAGTTAAAAGAGTTCAATATTTCATTTTTGGCAAACTATTAATTAATTCCTTGAGATTTACTCTATTGTTCAATACAACTATCGACTTTCATAATTGAGAGAAAGTAGTTTAATCCATTGAATAAAGATGGGAAAAAGTTGTCATGTTATATCTTATGCTTCTTAATCGAGTAAAAATTATAATAGTTTTAAAAAAATATTAGTTTAAGTAAAAAGAAAAAAATAATAATAGAGAAACATATTATCTTCATAGGGTTATAGCATTTATATGTAGCATATATTAATTAAACGTATACGAGTCACAAATGCACGTGCAAATCAAATGACCATTCGCTCCTTTCCAATTTTTTATTTCTCCAATCTCCTACACGCAACTCCATGTTAAGTGCCCGGCTGACCAGACATCAACTAAAAAATAAAGGGTAAATTTCATAGACTTCTTCTTCTGAAGTTTTTCACAAATACAACCACCTCGTGTAGTTTATGAACTATAATTGTTATTCCTTACTTTTGAAGCTATTATCAAAATTTTTCGAAAGCTTATTTTTTAGCAAAAATGACATACAAAAACATATCTCGATCTCTATTTCACACACACACCAGAAATCCCCATTATCGGTTGCATCAAACAAAATTAAATTGATGAATCTCCAATGAAATACTGAAACAAGCTTCTATTAGACAAATCTTCTACAATTTTTATAGTTTAATGGCCAAGAAAACTAAGTTAGATCTTCCTTTTTTCTTATTGTGCTTATTCAAAAACCTAAAATAACAACTAAACATGTGTTGATTTGCATTATATTTACTAAATATTTTTTAATACAACTATCAACTACCATATTTACAAATTAAACCACAATATGTACAATTTATATATATATATATGTATGTGTGCGCGCGCGCGCGTGCGTGTGCACGTGTATATTCAACATTGGACAAAAAAAATTATGAAACGTATATACTAGAGAGAGATCTAACATAATATTATAACTGCTTACATTAATGCTTGAATACAAAAAAACTCAAATGAGAAATTTATCAAAACACCGGACATATTTATTCGTCAAGTAAATATTAGTATTTTGTATTTAGGATATAATTTGATTACTCCTAACTTAGATTTCAAATGTTTATTGTTATGATAAATTTATCATTTGAGTGATAATTTTCATAATTATATATCATTGTGATAAATTTATCATTTAAGTTATGATTGCAAAGTTCCTAAATTATATTTCAAATATATATTATTTTAATAAAATCTCCTCTCATTTGAATCTTTTTTAGTCAAATGTTATTATAAGTAATTCTAATATTTATCACTGTTAATTCCTAAATTCCTATTCAAACATACAACCACTGTAAAAAAATAAAAGATATCATAGTAGCTGATTGATAATTGTATCACTGCTAAATTTATAAATGATATTCAAGCATATAACAACTAAAAAAAATACAAAAACACAATATTTATATGACTTATAAATTTATCGTGTTAAATTTTATAGCAATTAATATTATGATGACCTACCAAAATTTTAATAGCCACAACGAGTAAGTTTCAAAAAATTTAAGTTTCTTAGAGATTAATATAAAAAATGGAAGGTGTTAATTTTAAAGTTTAAAATATAAAAATAAAAGAAATATAGAAACTTCACCAAAAAAATGTTTTTTTATTTTTTCATTACTAGACTTGCCCTTTATTTTTCGGATTAAAATTTTATATTTTTTCAGCTATTATTAATTAGGACTTTTAAAAAGATTCCAATTCATGTGATTTTGTTTTCGCACTTATTTTGTTAGGAATTAGGCTCCGTTTGGCATCAGTTTTTTATAGCTTTTTGGATAGCTTTTTTTGCTTAAAATAAGCAAAAAAGCCAATCAGAGTTGTTTTTTTTGTTTTTTTGCTTTTGTTTTTTTGTTTAATTTTAGCTAAAGTAAAGTTAGAAAAGCAAAAAAAATAAAAAATCTTAATAGCAAATTTTAAAAAAACTTGAATTTGAAGCATTACCAAACGGAGCCTTAGTCAGTACCCTCAAGCTACATAAAAGAGAGAAAAGAGAGGCTGATGAATGTTTCAAATTGCAATTCGTTAAAAAATATAAGATTTAATTTGTTATCAAGATCAAACTACGAGTCTTTTTTCTTGTGATTTTCCCACGACAAGCAAGCTTCCCTCTCTTCAAAACCCTAGCCTTCAGCTCGTGTCATAAACCCCACCTCAGGCCCCAGCACATTTTCAGAAACTCTCTCTCTCTCCAATGGACGAACCAGAAGAGGCATCTTCCTCGAACCCAAACACCAAACAAAACACCAAACAATCAGTTCTGTGCGAAGAATGCAAGCTGAACCCATCAAAGTACAAATGTCCTGGTTGCTCTGTACGCTCTTGTAGTCTTCCTTGCGTCAAAACTCACAAACAACGCACTGTCTGTACGGGGAAGAGGCAACAGACCCAGTTCGTTCCTATCTCTCAGTTCGATGACAATCTCATACTTTCTGGTAATTTTCTCTCTGTTCAATTCGCTAATAGGCTTTGTTATTTTGACACCTGTTGTCAACATTAGTTAAGTTTGTGTGTTGGTTGTTGAGGTATTCGCTATTTGTAATTGAAATTCATTGTCCTTATTATGATTCTGAATATTTAAAATTTGGGTAATGCGTAATTTGCACCGTTATTTTGCTGCAATTGCTTCGTTTATAATTACCAGTTCGTTCCTCACTCTTAGTTCGATGATGATCTCCTACTTTCTGGTAATTGTCTCTCTCCTCAATTTGCTAATTGGCTTCGTTCTTTTGATACCCTCTTCAGCACTAGTTGAGTTCGTGCGATGGTTGTTGAGGAATTCGCAATTTGTAATTGAACTTCATTGTCGTGGTTATGATTTTGAATATTTAAAATGTGGGTAATGCGTCATTTGAACCATTATTTTGCTGCAATTGCTTTGTTTATAATTACCAGTTCGTTCCTCTGTCTCAGTTCGACGATAATCTCCTACTTTCTGGTAATTTTCTGTCTCCTCAATTTGCTAATTGGCTTCATACTTTTGACACCCTTTTCAGCACTAGTTGAGTTCGTTCGTTGGTTGTTGAATTCGCTATTTCTACTCAATCCACTAATTGATCTTTCACCATTACTGAAGTTTGTACCCTCGATTGTTGAGGAATTCGCTATTTTTCTGTGAAATTCACCTACATTTTTCATAGTTTTGAATAGTTATGAATTGGGTCAATTACACTTTGCTCGATGGAGTTTGTCTTGATATGTTTTTGTGCGTTTTGCTGCACTTTTGAAGGTGT
>BRYF01000007.1:7001965-7004465 GCA_030159135.1 Actinidia polygama
AAAAAATGGATGAGTCATGCCACGCGTGTTCTTGGCTTGTGGAATGGAATAATGCTACGTTTACACATAAAAGTGTACAACAAACGCATGCAAAATGATGTCGTTCCACTAAACCTTTCGTGTTTTGTTCATAAATAAAACGAAGTCGTTTTGCATTGTTGTACAAATATTATACATAAAAGTGTGTAACTAGAGCGCTTCTATGTGAAATGTGGGTCAAAAATTCACCACATGTGGCCATGTGGGGCTTTTGTGTTTATATATGTGTGTGTGTGTGTGTGTGTATACTTAGCTTAAGATAGAAATAAAAATAAAAGAGAGGGAAAGAGGACACAGACATAAAGAGAGAACAAGAAAAGGAGACTTGGAGAAATTATATGGTGTTGTGAAATATGATCGTAAGTGATAAGACATAGAAATCAACGGTGAGATGAGATCCGATCGAGGTGAATTTTTAGTATGATGATCATGGGAGCCAGATCTACATATCTATGATCATAATTCTAATTTGAGGTAAGCAGGAGGTATACAATATGCCTTTTAAAATTTCAGAGTTATTTCTTAAATTATCTAATTTTGTACTCCTTTGAGCATGTGTGGCTATTTATTAAAATTCGTGATATTTTATTAAAATTATAATGTGTATTGGCTAAAGTGCCATGGTATTGAATGGTACGAACTGGGTGAGCCTGCAAATAACCCTAGCACCAGATAAAGCCAGAAAAGGTAGGTGAGGTGAACGAGACTGCCACCAGTCGCGTATCAGGAAAGATTGGATATGAGGTATTTGATGGAATATTGATTCATTGATCTCTTCTAAAATTGTTGTTGAGCCATTATTAATTCATTGAGTATATTCCCGTCATATTGTATACTTCTTTATTTAAAATAATTTTTCAGGTGAACAAGGGAGTCCAGGTAGTGCGAGGTGGGTTGGGAGAAAAACTTAAAATTTAATAATTTTTGTATTAATTATTTTTTGGATATATTGTAATAATAAACATTTGAAGAATAATGAATATTTGAGACTTTTAGCGCTCTGATTTGTGTATAAATGATTGGCGATTAGTTAACTACCCGGGTTGGGTATTACATATTTTATAAGATCAAGGTTTTAATTGATACATTTTAAAGAACAAGTGTGTGTGTGTATAAGATATTTGGATAAAAGTTTAAGAAAAAATTTATTTTTTTTCTCTTGTTTTTTTATTAGAAACAAGGAAAAAAATTAAGGGGTCTATTTATAATCACCCGTAAATTAGTGAAAGTAGGGTTCGAATGCTACAAATTACTAATATTTCACTCCAAATCGTTTAATAAATCTACAATGTCTTAGCGATTAAGAGGGGATTGCCAATTTTTCCTCCCAAAAGTTGATATCGGGGGAAATTGATAAATATTTTATAAGATCAGGGTTTTAATTGATACATTTTAAAGAACAAGTGTATATGAGATATTTGGGTAAAAGTTTAAGAAAAAAACTAATTGTTTTCCTTGTTTTTTTATTAGAAACAAGGACAAGGCTTCTCTAAGTCTAATTTTAGATTGCACGCATGTAGTCCAACTATTTTGTTGATCCAGAAAAATAAGTTAATCGGATACAGAAATTGTAACGACCCGACCCGGGGTCGTTAATTAATTTTCTCAAATATTTAACAATATCCAACTATTTATACAAAATAATTAAAATATACAATGTCTCCAAAAATATTTATTTTCAAATAAAATTAATACAAATAATCGTTAAACTTTAAGTCTTTTTCTCTTGACCCATCTCGCACTACCCGAACTCTATCGTTTACCTGAAAAATAAATTACGCAGGGAAGTATACAATACGACGGAATATGCTCAACGAATCAAAAATAGCTCAACAATAAATGTCAGAGTAGCAAAACGAATCAATATTTCATCAAATACCTCATATCAGGTATTTCCTGGTACGCGATTAGTGTCCGGCCTCGCCCACCTCACCCAGCCTTTCTGGCTTTATCCGGTGCCAGAGTTATTTGCAGGGTCACCCAATCCGTACATTCAATACCATGGCACTTTAACCATACACATCATGATTTCAATAAAATATCACAAATTTCAATAGATAGCACACATGCTCAACGGAGTACAAAATCAGATAATTTAATGAATAACTCCGAAGTTTTAAAAAACATATTGTATATTTTCTGCTTATCTTAAATTGAAATTAGGACTATTAGATATGAAGATCTGACTTCCATAATCATCATACTAAAATTTCACCTCAACTGACATCTCACCGTTGATTTTAATTTTATAACTCTCTGTTTCTCTTTTCTTTCGTCCTCTATCCGTGGCTTTCTTTTCCTTAACTCTCTTATCTTTCTCTTCCTCTCTTGTTTTACATATATAAGCCAAAAGGAGACTCGGAAGTTTGGGCAAGAACACGTGGCCCGATGGCTATCCAAATTCAATTGTAAAATTACATTTTAACTCCCTAAAATTTTAAATAATTAGATATATTTTTAA
>BRYF01000007.1:7039465-7041965 GCA_030159135.1 Actinidia polygama
TTTCTGTTACGTGGAAACATTTTGCTAACGTGGGGTCGAGAGCGTGTGATAATAGCCTTTGGAATTTATTTTATTCTTTTCAGTTTTTTAAATTATTTTTGTAGCAGTGTGTGAGTCACTTTGATACGTGGCATCTGATGACTAACTTAGTTTGAACCGACTTAAATCGGTACAGCTTGCGGGTTTCGTATGGTTCGTTTCCTTACAACCACCTGGTGGGGGGTGATGAGGGTCCCATGTGGACAGTGAACTTTCCGAAAAGGGCAATATAAACAAAACAAAAAAATATATACTTCATATATAAGGGCCTGTTTGGCTGGAGGATAAGGGGCTCTGATAACTTTTTTTTTCGAATAACTTTTTTTATCCGTGTTTAGATGGTGAAAACCCGTCTGGATAACTTTTTCTCCTAGATAATTTTTTTCCAGCGGGAGGATAGAGGCGGATAATTTTAGGGATTAGGGCCTTCACCCTAGTTAAAAGTTATTCGGGAAGATAAGGTTGAGGATAAGAAAGAAAATATATATATATATTATGTATGAATATCTTTATATTAGATATTTATATATATGTATATATATTTTTAATATCTAGATATTTTATATTTTATTTTTTTATATATATATTTTTTCTTATCCCTATATTTATCCACCTATTCTAAAAAGTATCCAAACAAAGTTAAAAGTTATCCCTCTTTAAAACTTATCCCAAGGTGTTATTCCGCAGCGCCAAAGGGAAATTATCATGGCATTCCTTGCATTTTATGAAAATTACATTATTATTACATTTTTTTGTTTGAAATATCATCGAGTCTCGTTGTTAAGTATCATTGTGAAATGATGTGTGGAGTTACGGTAATATCCTCAAGTCTAATTTAACTTGAGCTATCCTCAAATATCCTTCATTTAGTCCACCAAACCAACCCCACCAACCCCATCATCTTTACTAGCCTTCGCACTCTCCACCAAAAACATTTTTATTAGATCTTACTGCCGCCGTGAACCATCACAACTCTCCACGGTGTCCACCCAACATTGCATTGCCAACCATTAGGTGCCACTTACCATAAACATACATCTGAAAAGGAGAAGAAAAAAAAATCACAAGTTGTTCACAATGCCATTTTGTGATTGCAAGGCATATTGGTGCTAAAGTGGTAGGCGGCACAATTGCAAAAAGAGAATAAAAGACGACCAAACACAATTGAAAACATAAAGTTTTGGGTTTACGAGATGCTATAGTGGACTGTGTGTGTTGGGTTGAATTGGCAATGCTGGCTATGAAGGCACTGTAGCTTTATTGGTCTTGGGTTTAAGAGGGTAGATAGATTTCACGAGTCGTTGGATATGAGTGCTGAAGGTGGTTGTCGTAGACAATGCGTAGGGTTGCCATTGAAGGGATATAGTTGTCGCATGTGTCGATGTAGTAGGAAAGGTTGTGACAATTTTAGGAAAGGTGATGCTTTAGCGCTAGGTTATGCTACGACCCCTCTCTTTTTTGTCTATGGTTGCAAATTGCATTGGAAAATGGCTTACACTTTTTCAAGACTTGTACAAGTACTCTATCCAGAGGAGCTTATATATTATTTGCCAAAAAATATAAAATTATAAGGACGTAATATTATTGCATATAAAGTGATGATTGATGAGAGAAAATTGGACATTTTGAAAAAATATAGTGCAATTAACTCACATAAGGGAGAATTCGTTACTGTAAAATTTTAAGGTAAAGAAGTGAAGCGATAGAGGTTCAAGTATTTGGATGGAAAAAATAAAAATAAGAAAGTTAGAGGATCTAGCAATCTGTTGGGTGCAAAATGCGATGGTAATTAGGGACTTTTTTTTGTAATAATGTCAACTTGATGATGTTGATTGTTACGTTATGGTGTCCATGAAGATGTACGCATCAGTTAGGCCAAAATGAAGTAGAAGATATTGAACAAGTGATTCATCTCTTGAACAAGTGATTAAAGATGAATTTGCACATGGTGAACAAGTTTTTCTTTATTTTTTTCCATTTTAAAACATGTTTTGGGGGGATCAAGAGAGATTCGACGTAATTAGTCGCCTATTACGGTGGGCTCATTACAATTCGCGGTATATGTTTCTGTCTCGTAGTACGGTCGATCAGAGTCCTGCCACCAAAATCTGCTTACCAGTCACTTCTAACGTCGATTTTTTATCATCCTCACAATCCCAAATCATATATACATTATTTATATTGTTTTAATAAATAAAATGATAGGGGAATTTGTTAAATTTGGGTAGCCTTTTTGTTACAAAGAGGGTAAATATTTTAATACAATTTTTTATCCATTTATAGTGACCATTCATAAATAAATAAAGAAAATATTTTGATTTGGGGACCAAGATCCTAGTGTAATTATTTTGATTTTTGGACGAAAGATCATATTTATTTTAATTATTATACGTTTCATTCAATTTATTAATACTATAATGAAATTATTTTTAAATGAAATTGATGAATAAAAAAACCTAGA
>BRYF01000007.1:7091965-7094465 GCA_030159135.1 Actinidia polygama
AGAGCTGGATGTGGTGGAACTGTGAACTGGTACTAGGCGAAATGAAGGACACCGTTTGGCGGTGTGACCCTGAATCCTGCAAATTTGGCAGTGACCAAGGTATGGTCTGGGAGAAGAACGAGGGCCCTGTGATGAATGGAGCCCTGCATTGGTTGCAGCAGATTGTCGATTGGTTGAGTTGAAGGGTGGGCGCCAGTTGGTGGTGGTAGTGCCTTGTGGTTGAGAAGGACGCCAGTTTTTGTTGCTGGTTCGGTATGTGGGATTTGCAGTGGCTGGAAAATGATGTGGTTCGGGTGGTATTGTTTGAAGAGAAGCTTCAAAGTTGAGAAGTTTTTCATGCAGTTCTTCAAAAGTGATAGAGGTATCTCTTGCTTGGACAGTGCGGACTAATTCTTTGTAATCATCACTGAGACCATCGAGGATTTTGTCTGTGATTTCTTCTTCATCAATTGAGGCTCCAAGTAGAGCAAGATCATCTGAAAGAGTTTTGATGGTTTGCATAAACTCAGTGATGCCCAGGGAGCCTTTGGTGAAGGTTTTGAGTTGGTTTTTGATTTGTTTGATGCGGCCACGAGAGGGCTTAGCATAGGTGTTGGCTAGAATTGTCCAGGCTTGTCTAGAGGTTTTGGCTTGAGCTATGAAGGGAATAATGGTGGGTGAGATGGAGCCAATGATAGCGTTGAGGATCAGCTGGTCCTGTCTGGTCCACAGAATGAAACTGGGATTGGGTATGGTGGTATTGGATTGGTTCAAGGTGGCTGGCGGACATGGTTTGGAGCCATCAATATAGCCAAGAAGATCATAGCCAATGAAGAGTGTTTGGAACTGCAGTTTCCAGGAGAGGTAATTGGTAGAGGTGAGTTTGAGAGGGGCTTGAGCAGCAACGTTGATGCTGATGAGGGTTTGGTGTGGTTCATTGGTGTTGTGGATGGTTACAGGGTCAGACTCGGTAGCCATGAGTGCTGAAGAACAAAGAAAGGGAGAAAGTAGGAGAAAAAAAAGAAAGATCGGCTAATGCTATTTGTGGAGCTCTGATACCATAATAGATTGAGGAAATCAAATCTATGTTTTCATATTCAATGTTCAGCAATTAAATACACATCCGTGATAACAACCACAAGTTTGAAATCCTAGAGTATAGGGCAGGTTGAAACTGTTTCCTAACTCTAAGGGCTTGACCACTATTTTGAATGAGTTCAAAAGATAGAGATAAGGGCTGTTACAATTTGTTACAATCCTAAGACTTATGATACATATGACCCCTTTCTTATATGGAAACACAACACCCTAGAAGACACCTGGACAGAAACCCTGCAATATAATTAAGAACCCAGCAAGCTATCAGGTGCAAAACCAACTGTACTCTAGGCTTATTCCATTTCAGAAAGCCATTAGTCTTTCGAATTGCAATTATTAAGAGTTATTATAAATTTTGGTAAGTGTTAAGTTCGGGTTATGATTCTGATTGTGTGTTCGTTTTGTGATATGCGTTGGATTTTGGTCAGTTGGCCCTCTGTGAATATGTCAGTCAAATTTGATTGCCTGACAACATAGGTGTCCCACAATTTAGTTTCTTCTTTGTCTCTTTCACACCCCTCCCCTTCCCCTTCCCCTTCCCCTTCTTGCTGGTCTTTCTTTAATGAACTACTCAGTCAGAAAAGCACTGTGGAGTTTACTCTTTCTTTATCTTTTCATCCTTCTGGTTTGGTTTAAGTTTTCTATGCTTTTTATCTCTTTCTGTGTGCTAGAGATATAGAAGCAGTTTTGTACTTGTCACTCAATGCTAGAGGTCCTAATTCTTCAGTATGTTAGTGGGGTAAGATTTTATTCTGATACATTTTATCTAAACAACTGTAGAAGTTTGTTTTGGTCTCCAAGTGTTGACAATGCACCCAATGTTTTGGACCATGTGCTTATTTGTTGTGGTCTGTGCTTCAATTGCATATGAAAATAACTTAGTTGATTGGGTCAAATGTTTGTCCACTTATTTTTTTGCTTTGGTCTATTCCTTTGCTCAAGGGATTACGTGACGGTAAGGCTATTCTTACAATATTCTCTGAATATCTCGATTGTTTGCAGTTATGTCTTGACCTCTTTTAAAGGTTTCTTAAAGATATTTGCCCGTAAGTGGAACTGAAAGGCCAGAATGTGAAGGGCAGAAACTAACTTTACTTCACATTGGCAGCTTTTTTTTTCCTTTAGGAAAACTTGATTTATAAATACTTGAAAATCAAATTCGTTCTGCTTGAGCTCAACTTTGCATTTCAAAAGTTCAACATATCTAGTTCTGAAAGTGTATATTTCTTACTTGCTGTCTGTCATGTCTGATTTCTTAGTTTTACCTCTTATTGCAGTTCAAGTTTTGTTTCTCATTTATTTATTATTTGTTCTTTATTGACTTCTGGTGGTGGAACTCTTATCCGTATAAGGAATTTCTGACTTTATTTGATAGACTGGTCAGCTTGCTGAACTGGTCAAACTGGAATTCAGCATCTCTAGG
>BRYF01000007.1:7116965-7119465 GCA_030159135.1 Actinidia polygama
ATTTCCAAAACTGAGTGTTTGGATCTGATTTTCTGCAAAATTGAGTGTTTGGATCTGATTGGATTTAGACGGGAAGACTTTTCCTTCAAATCCCCCAAACCTCAATCACATGTACATAATCTCATGAACAAATCCAGCTATTCCTAGGTTGTGTTTGGATCAGAGATTCGGTGAGTGGAAAAAAATTTGACGCAATACAGCCTTAATCACACTCGTAGCAATTACACAATCCATAACAAATTAGACAACATCCAAAGCCTATTCCTATGAATTACAAGATCTAATATATATGCAACTAAATCTGATTGCTCCAAAGCATACAATTCAAGAGCCTCAAACAAGCATACCATAGACTGGTAGAATCTGCCTGTGACCAAATTTGAGTCCCCAAACAGCGCCTCCATGGTCTCCACAAAGAGATTCAAGTTCCTCACAGGAGGGATGTACAGAGTCAGAGGGACTGCAGCCAAGAACAACTGCATCATCTCTCACCTGCTAGAGAGAGAGAGAGAGAGAGAGTTGGGAGGTATTGGATGACTGGGAATTTAATTCTAGTGTGGTTCAAAGCTTTCAATGAAGAACAATAAATTGTTGATTTTAGACACGTTTTTCAAGAGTATGTGACCTGTGGGGTTGCAAATTGCTTTTCCCGCCCCCCTGTGTCAGACACCCCCGGTCCCACTACTTTTTTTTCTCTTAAAATTACTGTTATACCCCCATCTCTCTCTCTCTCTCTTTATTTTTTCAAGTTGTGTTTTTTTTTAGTTAGGTTTATTTTTCAATTATAGATTTTGAGAGTTATTATTTATAAAAAATTATATTAGTTTTGTATAAAAAAAATATTATATTAGAATGTAAAAAAATTATTTTCTTTTAAGTTTTGTTTAATTTTTTATTAGTTTTGTATAAAAAAAATATTATATTAGAATGTAAAAACAATATTTTCTTTTAAGTTTTGTTTAATTTTTTTATTAGTTTTGTATAAAAAAAATATTTTTTTTCATTAGTTTTGTTTCTTTTCTTTTATTAGTTTTTTTATTTTTTGATAAAAATGTTAAAAAAAGTTCACTAAAAACTTAAAAATTACATCATCTTTAAAAAAAATTTAAAAAAAAATGGCCAAATTTGACTTCAATATGGTTCATTGATAATAATCCAAGTAAAAAAGAAACAAAACTAAAAAAAAAACTGAAAAGATAGTGAGAGAGAGAGAGAGAGTTATTTTGGGCTTTTTTTTTTCTTTTTATGAGACTTTTAGTTGTTTTAATTTTTTGTTTTTTTTATTTTTAGTACATTTTTTACACTATTTAGTTAAGATTTTATACTTTTCTTTTAAAAAATAAAAAATCTTGTGTGAATTTAAATAAAAATTCACTAAAGACAAATAATTTAGCTAATTTTTTGTACGATTTTTCGCTTCGTATAGAGGAATCAAAAAAAGAAAAAAAAGAAAAAATCAATAAAATCAAAATTAATTCGGATTATCATAGAAAATTATTTGGATTAATTTGAATTTTAGTGTCCCTTTATAAAAAAAATAAATTTTTAATCTTTTTAATTCCTTATGAAATAAGAATTGAGTTTTTTTTTTTAAATTGACGAAAAGACAAAAAACAATCACTAAAAACAAAAGTAATGCATCTAAATGTGCAATTTACTCCAAACCGGACCTCCTCTTGGAATAAACCAAATCATTTTTATTTTTCGTAAACTTTTTTATTTTTTTTTGATCATTTTTTTTATTTTCGAAAAAGTCAAGAACATTAAAATCCACCCACATACACGTAATAACTTCTTTCAGTTTTTTTAATGAATAAAAAAAACTAAGGAATAATTGTATTTTTTTCATTAAAAAAATAATATTTCTTCTCATTGTTTATAAATATTGATCTAAAAGTTAATAAACTTTTCAAAAAACTAATTAAAAAAACTAAAGAAAAATACACTAAAAAAAAGGAGAGAGAGAGAGAAAAGTAGGGGGAGAGAGAGAGAGAGCTAGGGGGCATAATAGTATTTTTGTAGGAGAAAAGAGGTGGGGCCCGGGGGTCTGACACGGGAGGGGCGGGAGAAGCACCTCCCGGGGGGGTTGTTTTTTTTAAGGAGAATTGAACAATGGTCCAAAACTAGATCTACCATTGACTCACTTCCCCAAAAAAATCTACTTATTGAGTTTAAGGCTCCGTGTGGAATCAGTTTTTTTAATTTTTCAACTGTATTTTTTAAGTTTATAAATAAAAAAGTCAGTCAGAATTATTTTTTTTGCTTTTTTATTTTTATTTTTATTTTTTTACTTACTTTTAGCTAAAGTAAAGCCAAAAAAGCCAAAAAAAAATCTTAGCTTTTTTAGTAGCAAGTTTAAAAAAAACTTGACTTTTAAGCATTACCAAACGGAGCCTAAGGCCCGTTTGGGGTAAGTAAAAAAAACTAAAAAGTTTATTTTTGTTTCTTGTTTTTAGATAAAATAGGACAAAAAATTTGCATACATTAAAATTATTTTTGT
>BRYF01000007.1:7161965-7166965 GCA_030159135.1 Actinidia polygama
TTAAATTTTCACCAAAATTTAAGTTTAGACCTTTTAACTTTTGATTGCTGCGTTCAAATTCTCAATTTTAGTTTTTGGATAGGCTTTTGCGGATCCAGGTCAATTTTGAACCTTGGCCCAAGTTGTTGGGTTTTAAAAAATAGTTGAACCTTCAAGCCCAATTCCAAGCTAATGCGTAGGTTGTTAACACATCAAAGGACACCACCACCACCACCAAAAAGCAATAAATAATAATAATAATAACAATAATAATAATAATAATAATAGAAAAACAGTTTTTTTTTGCCACTTATAGGTCTACTTTCACGATTGACGATCCTCCAATAATATAACTTATACGACTCGGTAAGCAAGCAAAAAGATCAGATAAATTTGACATCTATAATCACGCGATCTGATTAAACCTTTTAAAATTATCACGCCACTAAATCTTCGAAAGACAATTACATACCTGAACTGTTAGTCACAGTTTTCACTATTTCTCCTAAAATCAATTGGTGTTTAAGGAAACTTTAATTTTTGTACTGCATAACTTATAAGGGTGAGTTGCTTGTTCCACAAGCTATAGCATGAACTATATGTAAAACATGTTTATTTCAAAATATTACACGGATTTGTAGTTGCACAATGTTTATAAAACTGGAGAAAGTACCACCACCAAGCCAAAACATAGCTCAAAGTTTCATGGTTAAAGTTGCAAGTCACGAAAAAGCGAGAGAAAAGAAACCAACTAGCTAAAGCTTCTAACGCTTCATATTACCCTAGTCCTTCTTCCTCTGACACATGACTTGACCAACTGCTTTAGACCCCTCTTCTTCTTCTTGTGGCCGTGGCCAGTTTTCACTGGTAATGCGTTCCCTCCCCTCTTCATACCCCTTCCTCGAATTCTTCTTCGAAACGCAAGCAGAGCTGGTACAATACAAGGTCAAATGCATCAGGTCAACGTAGGTATATGAAAAATACTACTTTCACATTTTTTTTTAAATAAAAAACTAATACCAGAATAATGTCCCACCCACAATTTTATAATGATGGTATTTATTTAAAAGATTCACAAACACCATCACAATCATTGTATTATAAAATTGAGTAATTGTTTATAAACAAAACAATTTATATAAAATTTTCGTATGTGATATTTTTTTTATAATTAAGTATTCGGACCAAGGCGGACTAATCGCGTAATTCGGGACCAATCTCTGTTCACTAGTGAGCAACCGATTAAAGTTGGGACAAAACTTTAAATGAACTAGCCAAACTCAAGAATTGATTATTAATAGCGCCTAAGAAACCTTTTATGCAAGTTCTTGAAAAAGAACAGACTTTCAAATCTCAGGCCCGACCACCAACCACCAATTCTTGAGAGTTTTGTACAAGATGATGTATAACTCAAAGAAAGATTCGTGGAAGAAAGGAAAAGGGAAAAGTTGAGAGATTCAACATTCAACTTTGATATTTTACTTTTACTTGCTCTACAAATTCTACCCTAAATCCTAGGTCCAAAGGCAATTATATGAATTTTGATAATATAAGTGATTTAAAATCCTTCGTGCGCCCGAATGGTGGATATTTAAGGATCAAACCAATGGGTAAATCGCTTATATTATTTTTTCAGAAACGGAATGCTTAATCTCTTCATTTGAAACCCATCTACATCCAAACGGAGCCTGAACATTTTGTCCCTAAATATCAAATAGAGCAAATCTTACAATTCTGAAAAATTTTCTATGTCCCAAAATAGCGTTTCTCAATCTCATATTAACCCAATTAGATGGGTAAAAATATCTACACGCCATGGCTGCGAGAAAAAAGGAAGGAAAAAAAAAAGCTTCAGACATTTCTAATCTCAGATTATTGGATTTTGCTTTAGAACTCGAGATAATACAAATTTCTAGCTCACTGAAAAGCAACTGTGAATCCATTCCTGGAATCGATGCTTCAACAAAAAGACTCAAAATTACATTTTCCTTTCTTTTCCTACTTTCCCAGCAACCAAACAGCAAGTAAGAAGATATGCAAAACATAGATAATTCAAAACAACTCATATAACTCAATAATCACTGCACATACAACCAAACAAGCGAGCAAAATTAATAGAGAGGAGCTCAAAATACAAACAGATATTAGTACTGATGATACGTACATGATTTCAGAGATCGATGGACAGTCTTGAAGAATATCATAGAATCAGTAGATTCTGGAACTAAGAAATCTTCTGGAGAGAGTGTTCTCTTAAAGATCCGTAGAGAGCAAGTAACTGCGTGCTCTTAAGAAGGTAATGGCGGTTTCGCTTTTTTTATTTTTTAATAAAAAATATTATTTAATTAAAAGTTTAAATAAATTTATTTTTTAAAGAAAATATCAAAATTTTGTTCGAATTTCAAAAGAATAGGTTCCTCTCCGGTTGTCAATCTAGCATGATCCAAGAGTTTATTGGGCTCACACTTAAAACCACTTTGATGATCCGAGTCATTTATATTTTTAGAATGACAAAGTAAAACATCCATGAAAAATATAGACGATTATGGTAACCACATATTTGGATTAATTTTGTACGAAGAAAATAGACGATTATACTTAAAATTGCATAAAAAAATACAATTATCCATTTTCTAAGTATAACTATTTATTTATTTTTGTACAAAATTAAACCGAGCATATGATTACCAGTATCTAATCAACTTGAATTTTTACATAGAGAAATTATTTGTCAAACAAAATAATATGAACGAGTCAAATCATTAATATATATTAAAGTGCGAGTCTAATAGATTGAATTAGAGTCCAAATTAAAAATTTGAGAATCCCGTTGTTGCTAACTGAACTGCGTAAATTATTATTATAAAAAAATCTAGTAATTTTTTTTTTGGTGAAAAGTAAATTTTATTGTCTTTATTAATTTTTTAAATTTGATTAAGTTTTTATTTTCATATTTTTTATCAAGAAAAATCTTAGAAATGCTTAAAACTCAGTAAAAATAAATTTAATGAGAAAATGAAAAAAAATCGAAAGCATGGTATAATATGGACTGTCGGGGGAGATTTTTTAACTGAAAAGTGGGACCAGTTTGGTCGGTGGAAGAAAAAGGGGATTGCTGTTCGAATAGGTAAGACCGTCGTGAAAGGTGGCTAGGTTTTTAGAGTCGGTGGAGTAGATATTTTGGAATATTTAAAAATATTTATGTTTTATATTATAATTAGTAATTGTTCATGATCACAGAAATTATGTAAAAAAAATAAAAATTATTAAGCGTATTCATTAAAATTTTATAACCTAAAAGATAGATAATATATAAACGTCAGATAAGATATATATATTACATACATACGAATAGATATATTACTACAAAATAGATAATAAATTAGAAAATATAATAATTTTAAAAAAATGTTGTTAGTTTGAGAGAAATGAAGAAGAAAAAAATAGTGTTTTAATTTTTTTATGTGGGTTCTATACTAAAAAAAATGATCAAATGAATAAAAAATATGCTAAGTTTTAGAGATTTTTTTACCATTGAATTATAACATATGTGGGTCCCATACTTTTGAAAAGAAGAAAGTGATAATCTCAGGTAAAATATCATTCGTTGGATTACCTCAAATGAATTCCACCCGTAGATAGTGGGAGATAGTTTGGAAGAATTAAAAACCTTTATGTCTTAAATTATAGACTAGTAATTGCATTTTTCCACACGCACTATGTAAAAAAAAAACTCTTATGCATACTCGTTAGAATTTTACAATCTAAAAAATAAATGAGATATAAATATCAGATAAAATATACATTGTATTCATATACGAAAAGATATAATGCCACAAAATAGAGAATAAATTAGAAAGTATAATCATTTAAAAAAAGTATTCCTAATTTAGAAGAAATGAAGGGGGAAAATGAGTTTTTCTAATATTTTTTGTTGGGTCACACTAAAAAAATATTCAATGGAGAAAAAATATGTCCATCTTTAAAAAAAATTGGCCCATTAGATTGCAATTTATGTGGGTCCCACACCTTTGAGAAAAAAAAATAGTTTCAGGTGAAATCTCAGCCAATGAATTAACTCAAATGAATTTCAACCGTAGTTAGTGGGAGATAGTTTTTAGATTCAAAAACTAAGTTATATTATATTATAGATAGTTTGAAAGGTTCAAAAATATGTGTATCTTATATTATAGATTTTTTTGACCTTGTTATGATAAATTTATTTAAATATTTATTTTTACTCAAATATTTTTATTACAACCATTGAATAAATTAATTTCAATAAATATACAAAAAATTAAAAAAAATGAACGTATGAAAAATCACTTCTCTTTCTATTGGGGTAATTTTTTATCTACTTTATTTTCACATTTTATTATTTTTAGTGATTTTTTTCACCGATTAACCAATATTTTATATTTTTTCGATTTCTCTTAATAAAAACAGTCTAAAAATATATAAAAATTATATAATTTAAGAGAAAGTTCAATAATTTTGAAAAAATGTTACTCATATATTTTTATTTCAACCACTAGACAAATTAATGTTAATAAATACAAAAAAATACAATTAAAGAAAGTTGACGAAAGAAAATCACTTCGTTTTCTATTTGAGATAACTTTTTTATTTATTTTATTTTTCACCTTTTATTGTGTATAGTGAAAAATTTTCACCGATTAATCAACATGTTCTTTTTAAAAAAATGTATGTTGTAATTTTTTTGGGGGTGTGGGACCCAGCAAAAAAATATCCAATGGGTAAAATATGTCCAGTTTTAAAGATTTTTTGTCCATTGGATCAAAACTTATGTGGGCCCCACACCTTTGAAAAAAATAAAGTAATAGTTTTAGTGAAAAAAAATAATCTCAAGTGAAATCTCAACCGTTGGATTCACTCAAATGGATCTCAACCGTAGATAACGGGAGATAAATTTCAGATTTAAAATGAGTTGTGTTTTATTACAAAAAAATACAATTAAAGAAAGTTGACGAAAGAAAATCACTTCGTTTTCTATTTGAGAT
>BRYF01000007.1:7236965-7239465 GCA_030159135.1 Actinidia polygama
ATAACAACTTCTCTCACTTTCCCAAGTGAGTAATGCTATACAAACTAACAAATCATGCAATCTTTTCTTACCCGTTGACGTGCATCTATCATGTTCTTGAAGTGAGTCCAGTTTCAGATTCCAAAGATTCATCACCGCCCACCTCAGTGAGTACGAAAAGTGTGTAATATTTATCAGTTTACAGCATTTTCTTACCCAAACATATTTCATATTTTTTTTTAAAAAACACTCCACACAAATGTGCAAGCACTGTTCTCACATACATTCTCAAGACTAATGATCACCTATGGACCATCATTAGTCATCTTTCAACACCAAGGACGATTCCTGCTGAGTAGTAGAATAGTAACAGTTGAGAGAATTTACTTGCAGCGGAAGAGCCAATGGGGAATAAATAATGAGATCTGATTGTGGTGTGATCTAAAATGTGCTAACCTTTCTAGAGGCTGGAGCTTTCTTTGGACCTGTTCTGCCTTTTGGTTTCGCAACTTCAGGAATGTTGTCTGATAAAGGAGGAGGGACTCCAAGTTAATGGTTATCAAAAAACAAAGCCAAATCATCAGATAGATACACACAAAAACAATGATTCCGAACTCACCTGTTTCCATTGCAGAACTAGCTGATGTTTCCGTTGCTTCGATGGCAGATTCTGCATTGTTGGATCGTCTATCTTTACCATTTCCATTTCTTTTTCCCTAGACAAATCCAGGATCCAAGGCCTTAGTCTAAAATTCATGTGCTCTGTTTTACAGGGAAGCCACTTATATCCCTTGTTTTAAAAATCCAACGTGCCCTTTAATTTGTCTAATGGAAACGAAGTCAAAATTAATATAGGCATTTCACACTAGCGGCTTAAGCTTTTACCCAAAAGCACTTCCAACTCAGTTTTAAAAAATTAATTTTCAATCCTCTTTTAAACCTTTTGAAAAATAACCTACCGCGTGGTTTTAGTTTTTCTAAACTCTTAACGAACACTAAAGCAGTGTTGGTTGAATTTTCTATTTTTTTTTCTAAAAATTCAGAATCCAAACACAACCCGAAGAAATTATTTTTTTAGCATTTAGAAATTAAAATATGCTCCCATAAGTCTTGTTTTGTACATAATCGAATTGATATGTAATTCCTATGTCAAATATTACATTCAAAAAACAAATAAGAGATTTCTAATACAAGAAAAATACTCCCTCCGTCGTATATTGCTAGTTTGTGTTGGAGAATTTACCTTTCTAAGGAACACAATTATTATATTCAATTCACATTGATTTTTCAATTTTACCACTATAATAATTATTTTTGACATTTTACTTTGATTTAAATGGTATAAAAAACTAAGGATAAATTTAATATTTTTCTTTGTTGACTGTTGGAAATGAAGTTATGTTTTGAAATATTTTAAAATAAAATAATAAATAAAAAATATGGGATAGTAGATGAATTTAGATGCTATGGGTACCCCAAATGCACACTTGATGAGGTGGAGCATTTGGATTGGCTGGGTGTGGGGTCCACCCAATCTTTTCAACCAATCCAAATTCTCCACCTCATCAGGTGTGCATTTGGGGTACAACTGTGTACCCATAGCATTTTTCATAAATTTATGTCTAATTCGGCCAATCAAACGAACGTAAGAATGACTATAGAGTGACGACCACGTGTCACTTGAAAATGACTACATTACCACAGGCACATGCCATGCGAGTATGACCTCCGCATTCAAACAAGGGTCACATGGGTAGGGTCCGCGAGAAAGACCTACTGCAAATACCAGATCAATGATCCATTGGAGTTCGGATCCTCTAAAATGCAGCTTCGTGGAGTATTTTTAAAGTGTACAAAATGATATCGTTTTATACACTTTAGAAATGAAATAACATTATTTTAACTAATCATAAAACGACATTGTTTCATGATCAAGACCAAAACGACGTCATTTAATTTTTAAAATGTACAATACACGTTATTTTGTACACTTCAAAAATACTTCACATCCATTCCACCGTCAAGTAACAACGTGCGAGTAATCAAGTGAAATGGACCCACACGTAACAATGTCGGTTTTTGACAGACGTTACATTATTTTAAAAACATAAATTATGTTTTATTGGACAAACACAATCGGACAAATCTTGTAGGGGGAAAGAAGAAAAAAAGCATGAACAAACAAGGCCCTATTGGATTTGGTTGAGGTCATGGGTATGGGTATGGGTATGGGTATGGGTTGAAAAGTTTTTATGGCAAATCCAATTGATTTACGTTGTGTTTGAATTTGAATTTGGTGAAAAAAAAATAAATTAAATTAAAAATATTAGACGATTCAATCGTTTAGTACCATTAGATCATCTATTTTTTATTTTTATTTTTACTTTGTTCTTGCCTAATTTTTTATCCAAACACAACCTTAAATTATCCTTCTTTTGTACGTGACCAAAATAATTAAAACGTTATCGAGTTTGTCGTATTCAAACCCAACGTAAAACGTTATGTTTTTGTGGATATATTA
>BRYF01000007.1:7261965-7264465 GCA_030159135.1 Actinidia polygama
ACATACTTTCGCAAAAAAGCATTTTCATAATTTCATGGTACAACAAAATAAAGCATGCTTTTAAACATAAAACATATCAGTTTTAAACACAAGTCATGCATTCTTTCTTTTTCTCTAACTCTTTGTTTCTCTTTCCTATAACCCTTTGTTCTTCCGTTTCTTCCTTTCTGTTTCTTTCTTTCCTTCTATTTCTTTTCTTCTTTTAAGTCTCTGTTTTATTTCTTTCATTCCTTAAAGCTATATATATATATATATATAAGCAAAGAAAGCTTAGGAAATGGCACGTACTGGCATGACAATTCATTTCAATTGATAAATTACATTTTAGCCTCTCTAACTTTAAAATAATTATATTATCTAAATGTAATCTTTAATTTTATTCAAAAAGTTATGAATATTTTAATTTACCCCCCAAACATATTAAATGATTTCAATTTAATTCCAACGTGTTTCCACGTGTCTCTCATGCACGCACCCGTGTATTCATAACGTGTCGTATTATCGCGTTCTATTCTGTTACACTTTAAATAAAATTAAGTAGGTTACAATTTAATATTTATTTTTTTGCGGTTCGGGGTATTACATCTCTCCTTGTTTTTCCTCCTCTTCCACCCAAAAATCCTACACACCACCATCGTTGGCTACTATAGCTTTGAGTACAATATTTTGCGTTTTTTGGCTTGTCATTAGTCTATTAGATAAATTCTTTCATTCATTGCTCTAAACAGTAGATCCCGCATAACCTTTATTGTAATCTCGTCTTTCAATCAAACATAAACAAACGAGATGTTCTTTAGAGATGTGAAAAAATGATAGAATCACAATACCATCCAAATCAAATTACCGCGCACGATTTAGTCTGTTTTTTCACTCTAACGATTGGTTGGTTTTACAAAAATGAGAAATTATATACCAACTATTCCATTCATAATTTTAAGGCCATAATTATGATTTGAAACTAAACCAAACTGTACCGGTTATTATTTAATTCGAGGATACAATTTTAGTTTTATATTGAACCAAGCCCTAACTACTACTATAACTTTATATAAGGCTCGGTTTGGATTAGCTTTCTTAGAGTTAATTCATCTGGTCTGGTTTTAAAAATATATATTTTTGTTTTAATTTTTCTTGACTGGAAGAATCAACAAATAAGCTAAATTTCGTCTTTAATATAGTTTTTTTCCAAATTTAAACAAAATTTTGATTGAGATATATATGTCTTCCTGAAGTATTTTGATAATAACACATTGAAAACACGAAACAAAGTCGAGTCAAATCGTATTTTACAATTTAATGTGTTTTCGTTACAATTATTTATTTAAAATGGAGCTTTCAATAATCAGTTATTTTTTAGCTTATGTATGTTGTTTTTAACCCATAAGCAAAAGTTGTGACATAGTGTATAACACAACTTTAAATACATAAAAAAAAAAGCATAAGTTGCTGCTTATAAGCTCTGCCAAACATGCACGAAACTTCAAAATATCATATTTTACTTTTTGAAGTTGTTTTAGGTTTATAAGCAAAAGTAAAAACAAAAGTTGTGAAAAACACTCTGACACAACTTTCATGATTCTTTTGGCGAAGATGTTTGAGAGCAGCAAGAGGTGACCACAGCCACTGGTATGGACCTGTTAGCTACTTTGTTTGCATTTTCTTGTCTTCTGCTTCCTTGTACATACTACACAATCTGCACAAGTCATAATAACGCTTTCCTTAAACACAACTTCAGAGAATACGTAACATTTTTTTCACCAGCAATTTAATAATAGTTTGCTTGTTGAAATTAAATAAGACACTGTTTGTAATCAGATAAAAGAAAGAGAAATGCTATTTTGACAAAAATTTCATGCAGAAACTGCCGCAAGAATGATTCGTCAGTTACGTTATCGGAACTAAAAAGTAATTCAAGAGTTTTTTATTTTTAAATGATACGTTTTCAGCTTTAACGTAGCATTTTGCATTATATTTCTTTTGTTACTCTAAAAGAACAACACTGCTACGGTCTCATAATTTAAATTAATTTTTTTTTATATAATTTAAAATGAATGGTTCAGATTCATTTGGCTGTGTGAAATTCACACGCTCAAGTGAATTTAAATCATTTATTTTAAATTTTAAGATTTTTCCTTAGTTCTAAATTCTGGAAATGTATAATTTCTCCCCAACAATGACTAGTAACCTACTCTTTTGCTCTCTCTAAAGTTGGGGTTATCGTTGATTAGTAAATTGATTGTTGCCATTTGTTGAAGAAAATTTTAACCCAAATAATGTTATGCAATACCAAAATTGATGGACCTATGATAAGCAGCAAAGAAAGAATATGGAAATGTAAAAATCTGATTTGTTTTTTTTGAGTTTTTTTATTGTCTCAGTTTTTTTCTTTTTATCTTTCGATTAAATTTTTATATTTGTTGGTTCCTATTGATCAGGGAAATGTAAAAACTTGTTCAAATTAGAAAAAAAAACACTAAAGACATCACAATTTAATTAATAT
>BRYF01000007.1:7331965-7334465 GCA_030159135.1 Actinidia polygama
TGGGATGTTGTTTGGGTGACTCATCCACCCAAATCCTCCTCCCTCTCACCCCCCACTCCCCACCCCTATTATACTTATCTATTTAATTATTCACAACTTGGAGTTTCATTGCCTTAGATGGTCAACAATCATGTATGCTTATAGAAAGGTCATATTTCTAAATAAAAAAAGGTAAAATTATTAAACTAATGATGATGGAATATGTGTGACCTATTAAACTAATGATGATAGAATATATTACATTATATGGCAAATATAAATGGTCAAATCAAACGGTAATAATATAATTATTTATTTATTTTTAATTAAAGAAGTTGCATATCGCTATAATAAGACTCGACCCCAAATACTACGCCTGATAAATGAGTACTACAACCATGGGACAATCCTTTGATTAGTTGCCTTAGTGATGCATATATCACATGTAAATATTGAGACTGGGTATACCATTGAGACTTGGAATGTCAAAGAGGAGATATGCTTGAATATGATGGCCCACCCACTTAGAGGGGAACACACAGCTCAATTATTGATTATGATCAAATTGACTACACCTAGATTTGATCTTGGCAAAAAAGGTTGGCAATTCTTTATTATAGAGTGCTTTTAAACACAATATTGAATATTCTGGAAGATTTATCTATCTGGAAGATTATTATAGAGTGCTATCATTAACCTCAGGGTTAGTGCAGTGATAGCCACTTGATTAATAGGGATCTCATGAAACCTTTGGTTTAGTGATTCGACGATTTTCATTCACGTGCTATTAATTTATGTGTTGGGTATACGACTTTAAATGAACCCGCACTTTGCGGATAGTGGGTTGATCCTCTGAATTAGTCGATTCATTGAAATGACTACTGAGTTATCAAAAAAAGGTAGTCGACAATCATTTTTTAAGCTAAGGGTCATCATAAAGCCCGCGACTCATGGCTAGGCCAGGCCAACGGTTTTTGGCCCGATTCATGGCCCGGAGAGCTCAAGTCCAGGATAATATGGGCTGTGCCTGGGTCTAATTTTGAAGCATGTGGGTCAACCAAAGGCCTGGCCCGTGACCCAGCCCGAAGGCTCGACCCGTGACCCGTCTTGAAGGCATTAAATTTATATGTAAAGAATCAATGTCTATGGATAATTTCATGTAATCATGCATTAATTTTTTCATCTTTGATATTTTTAATTTTTTAATTTGGAATAAAATATATTTAAAAAAATTATTTAAAGACCCGTAAGCCCAAGCTCGATCCGACCTGTATGCCTAGACCCTTAAGGCCCGTGGACAGGGCTTGAGTCTCATCTTTTGGCCCATAGGCGGGTCCAACCTGTTGACCAGTCAAAATCTATCGAGCCCGACCCAAACCCGATAAAAAACGGGCTAGGCCGGGCCAACCCAACCCATTGACGACCCTTAAGCATACCTACATTTGAGAGAACTCTCCAAAATCTCGTGATAAGTTCATGAGAATTCTCAAACCTCATCAAGATTTCCTTATGTAGGGGATAAAATATCTATAAGTAATTCAGGACGAGCTTCATCATGCATCATCACCGAACTATCGCTCTAGAGCAAGTCCGGTAGCCACCTTAGCACAATAACTCAGGCATCGAGCTAGCTTGACAAGTTGCGAGGCAAATGTAGCATACACATAAAGCTTCCTCTACTAACCGTACGCATGGGTTCAACTTCCTATGCTGTGATACGTTAGCTACTAATCACACCTTAGGGGCATGATTAAGTCAATCGCCTACTCACGGACACAACAGTTGACGCATCGTTACACGCGCCGAGCTGTAATATAAAAGAAGGTGGACATTCACTTTTTCGGGTTTGCCACTATCACTCTCTTTCACTTTCTTTCTCTATAATCAGAGCCAAGAACTCTCACTTTCTCCAGTCATTAACTTGACTGTCAGAGAGTCGTTGACTACCCTTCTCACTATTGTTGTCTTGCAGGCTCAGCTGAGCAACATCCCGCATCAGTAGAAACCACTTGTCAACCACCTCTTTCTCTGCATTTCTCTGCATTTAATTCCTTCAACTCCACACCCTATAAGCACATGGCATGAAACTAAACTTAGAAGTGATTGCCACCTTATTTCGCAAATCAGAACTCCAAGCCTAAAATAAAGACACAAATAAAGGCAAAAACACTAATGAATTTAGAAACCTCTCTAACCGAAACCTATATAAAAGGGAAATTTCTATAATGCCCCGTTGTTGTTTTGGGGCATCAATGCCCAATGCATGAGAGCCATCCCTGGGCCTAGGCTCACCAGGCCATGGCCTGGGCCTCCCCCAAAATTCAAATTTTAGGGCTTCAAAAATGTTAAAAAATTTAAATTTTAGGGCTATCATTTTTATTTTGAAACATTGAAAATTCAAATTAGGCATATTTTAAGGCTACTCATTTTTATTTTAGGCCCTCCAAAAATTCTCAAATTTTAGGGTTACCCATTTTTATTTGGAACATTGAAAACTCAAATTAGGCCTATTTTTATTTTA
>BRYF01000007.1:7421965-7426965 GCA_030159135.1 Actinidia polygama
GTTTTCTATTTTTTTGGTGTAGTGTTCGTAGATATGAGCAATTACTAATTTTTTCATAAACTATAATTGAACTTGTATTAAAAATTATTTATTTAAAAGAAAAAATTAAAAAAACTTCAAAATAGAGTTCCAACAATCAGCTATTTTTTAACTTTTGTTATAAGTCATTTTTGACCTATAACCAAACGCAAAGATTGCGTCAAACACTCTGACACAACTCTAAGACAAAACAACAGAAATTACAAATTACAAGCTCTGTCGCACTAAATAAAGCTTATAGAATTTATAATATTTCATATCTACGCGATGTAAAGATCCTATGCCTTTTCAAAGTATCTTCTTGTGAGAGATCTTTTACAAAAAACTTGGATTATGGGACTAGCACAAAAAGAAAGCTTTATATTTTATGTGAATGTTTTACTTTCCTAAACTATAAAATGAAAATGAAGATTTGAAGACTCTTAATTGACCTATGTAAAAAAGGTACAATTATGTCGTTTCAGATTATTTCCCCATTGTATAAATTACCTACTAGTTAGTTCCTATTTACTAGGAGTAATGATCTACCCCCATCATTGTAATTAGGACCCAATTTGGGGGAAAATATATTTTTTTTGTTTTTTTCAAAATTTATTTTACCCTTTTGTTCGCGAGGAATCAAAAAAGGAAAAAGTGAATTATTTATTAAAAAATATTTAAATCCAAAATTAGATATTTTTTTATTTATTATGGATTGCTTTGGGTTTTAGGGCTTTTTTGTTAAAAAAAGCTAATTTTTGGATTCATCTAATTAAGATCAATCGAAAAAGTATAATTATTTTTTAATTAAAAAATAATAAAAATACAACCAAAAAATTTCTTTTTATTCTCAAGGCGATCTAAGCAATCTAGAGAGAGAGAGTAAAAATTGGATTACAAGGGTGGAACGTCACATCGTCCTTAACGCACACTTTAGTTACGGACCTTTTCACTGACGTGGGACTAAAGTCTCAATCGTTCAAAATTCGCACATTTTCACATACTAGCCGTTTTGAACAAAGTCTCAACGGTCAAAACTATAGCATTGTATACTAAATTATACGATAATTAAAATAGTCATTAATTAAAATAATCATTATTACCACTAATGTAATTTTTAAACTAAAATCTCTCTTTTTTCTTCTCCTTTACTTATGTGCATATATACATATATATATAAAAGAAAAATACTAAAAGTAAACTATAAATTTCTCAAAAGAGAAATCTCAAAGCTTGAGTATAAAATAATAGGATTTTTTTTACTTATAACATCTAATTAAAGCAGAAAGTCAAACTTAATCATTGCAGGAATAAAATTGGAAGGTAATATAAATTAAATATAATAATTATATATTTTTTAAAAAAAGTTAATTTATCAAAAAGAGACTTAAATATGAGATGGAAGTTAAAACATTTTTCCCCCTCAAAAATCTAAACAAATTGGGCTTGTACTGTTAAAAATTTGGGCTTATCGGGTCTCACTCTCTCCCTTGGGCCTTTCTCTAAACCTCAATTGTTATGCAATTAATGCAAAACTTAGAGAGAGAAATGCTCCGTTTGGTAATGCTTAAAATTTAAGTTTTTTTAGGCTTGTCATTAAAAAGTTAAATTTTTTTGACTTTTTATTTTTCTAGCTTTACTTTAGCTAAAAATAAGTAAAAAATTAAAAATTAAAAAAACCAAAAAGTCAATTATGGCTGTCTTTTTTGCTTAAAAATTTAGAAAAAGCCAGCCGAAAAGCTGAAAAAACTGATTCCAAATGGAGCCCAAATTGCTTTGCACAATATATAGGGAGGAAAAAGTCATTTATAGCAGGATTAGAAAAAAAGTTAGTGTTGGGGGGGAGGGGCGAGGTTTGTTAAAACTAAAACAAAAAGGTTTTGGCTTCTGACTTATCTCTGTTTGGCTACTATTTCCAAAACCAATTTCGCAGAATATTTTTCAAAAACTGTTTTTCAAAACAAAAAAAAAATCGACTATTGTCATAAAAAAACATTGTTTCCTGTGTCATTCGTTATTTAGTGAAAAATGATTTTCAAGAATTTTTGAAAACATTTTTACAAAGTTTCTAATAAATGAGTTCTTTCAAAAAATAAAAAATCAACCAAACGTATTGCTAAATAAATGTTTTGCAAAATGGGAATTTCTTTGTCTGGTAATTGAAGGCCCAAATTCTATATGGAAACTTCTTAGAGCATATCCAACCCAAAATCTCCAAAACCCCATTTTAAAAGTTAAAAATATAATTTTTATTCAAAAAAAGATTTTGAAAGTTTTCACTATTCATATCATCTCCAACTCAAATCTCTATTTTTAAAAAAATTATCCATTTATTTCCAAAACTTATTTTTTTCTCCAATTTTAAAAATTATAACCAATTCATACAAACTCTAATTTTTCACTCAGAATTTAAAATAATATATTTAAAAATTTATCAAATATATTTAATATTGGTCTTATTTTAAATATATAGTTGAGATCTTTTCAAAAATATTAATTTTATTGGAGTATGATATATGTATTAAAAATTATATATATTTATCAAAATATAATAAAAAATTTGAAGGATATAGATATAAAAAATTAGATGTTAAAAGATTAAAAGGTAAAGTCAAGTTGAAAAAGGTAACACAAAAAAATAAAAATTTTGAGACGCCTCCAAATTTGGAAACCAAAATCAAGGCTTCCATTTTGAAGGCTTCAAATGGAATTGGGATGGAGCCCATTTGACTTCTAAAATAGAAATTTATAACCAATTCATACATACTCCAATAGGGGCTTGGGCCCAATGGAACTTCTTATTGGATTTGTTTGTTTTGTTATATTGATACATGATAAAATTGCGAATTAAGGATTGTTTGGGATAGTTTTTTTTTATTTATATAGTTATTTGGATTTTGGATTTTTTTTTTTTTTTTTAGTAATTTTTTTGCTGTTTGATCAAAATTTTATATTTTTCTAGTTCATCTGAACAAGAGGAGTCTGAAAATATAAAAAAATTACTTAATTTAAAAAAACTACTAAAGACAAAAATAAATCAATAAAACTTTATCCCAAAAAACATTTTTGCTTTTTATGTAATGAATAAATTACTCACCTTATTTACTACCCACCTCAAATAAGAGCAAAAAGTTCGGTATAACAATTGTATCATATTATTACTAACACGGAGAATCACATTTAAATCATTATAATAAAAGAATCTGTTATGCAAATACAATTATTAGACTCAACGTAATTCAGTAATTACTACAACTGTATAGCATTAGATCACAACATAGTAGTTCATTATTAGATAACGATATAACTGATCACACGTATCACGATTTTTTTAGACAAACACACTAATAAGGCTCCTTTTGGCATCAACTTTTTTCAATTTTTTTTTCTGCTTTTTTGTTTAAAATAAATAAAAAAGGCAATCAGAGTTGACTTTTTTGCTTTTCTATTTTTGCTTAGTTTTAACTAAAATAATTTTAAATATATTTTTTAAAAAAACTCAACCAATTTCTCCCCTTCCCAAATTTTAAATAATGATTTATTGAATTATTATTAAATATATTAAATATTAATTTTATAGAAATTGGATTTATAGTTGAAAAATTATTTAAAAATAAATAAATAGAAAAACAAAAATAGGTCTAACTTTCTTGACACGCAGAAGTAGTACTCTTTTTAAACTCACCGTCTCTCTCTCTCAAAGTTCCTTACAACTTCTGGTTTCGAAAGTCGAAACCCTTCTCTCTCTCTCTCTCTTTATATTTAAATGGGTAAATGGAATAATCGGAGATGGATGCCGCGCAGAAAGTACTATCAAGAACCTCCGGAGCCAATCCATAGGGCTTACTACAATGGATCTCAATCTGCCGGTACGCCAATTCACATTTCTAATTCCAATTGACTCAGATCATTCAGGTTTTTTCTTCTTGTTTTTGTGAAATTTTGGCTAGATTTGTTTTCGTTTTTGATTTAAGCATGGAGATGTCAAGAAAAGGAACTGCCTTTGATTGTAGAAAACTGAATTTCTGCTGTGGGGTTGTCAGATTTAGTTTGTAACTCATCGGCCTACTGTTCCATTCATTTCCTCTTTTTTTTTTCCATAATCAAGGAAATTAACATTTGTGTTCTGATGGTATATGTTCATCTTGTGTTTTTTTGTTTTGTTTTTTTTAGTAAATGGAGAACTCATCTTACAGTTGTTGGGGGATTAGTTCAGTGGAAAATATTATTTGTGTCCACAGAATTATTGGGAAGTATAGAAGTTTGGGTTTAGTATCTTTTTCTAGCTTTCTATTTCGCGAGGATTAAAGGGAAAGTGAATTACTTTGAATCGGTTTAGATTATTCGTAGAGTGAAGAGGATAAGGAAGAATAAATTGAGAGCAAAAATTACTAAAAACTGAAATGTATCTGTTGTTGTGCTTGTTATTGACATTCATTTCATTGATCAAACAGTAATATATGCAAGACATTGAAGGATCGGAAATTTTCGCGAATTTTAAATTATTTACCTGTATTAGTCATTAAAGTATTGTTTCATGCATTTAATTTTTACCAATAGTCAGAATCACTGCAAATGGTGCTTTTCTAGAAGTTAAATTGGAATAAAATCACGAGGGTAAGTACCAACGTTTAGGGTTCATTTTCTTTTTCCTTCTATTCTTAGGGAAGAGATACATATTTGCAGATTTGATTTTGAATGAATTCATTTTGTTTTTTAGTGAATAATTGATTTTTTCTTCAACAACTCACATTCCTTTGTGGATGCTATTTTTTCATAGCTATACCTCTCAGCTCTTGTACTAATCTATGTTTATTCCCTTGAAATTTAGACCCAGTTAGTAGCAAGTCTGCATGCTATCTATGTGGAACATATTCTCCCCCATTTAAGTGCATAATCACCTCTGGCCAGTAAACTCCCCTGGTTGGCCGATGTGGAGCAGATCAAATGCGACCATGAAGTAGCCCATACGTGGGCACATG
>BRYF01000007.1:7441965-7444465 GCA_030159135.1 Actinidia polygama
TTAAAATTCTAATCGAATCAATTAATAAGATAAATTAAAATTTTGGTCGTTTTGTATTTATTTAAACAGACTAGATTGTTATGCTATTTTAGAATGAGAATAGCTCGATTAGGGTTTTAAAAAGGTAAAAAAAAACCTATACGAAATAGTTTCAGTGCATTTTGGGGCAGGAACCAATTAATTTTGTTAATCATATGTGGATGAAGACTAACATATAATTTAAAATTATTATCGAATTAAAATTAAAGAGTTTAATTTGTTATAATTAAAATTATAGGGTTTCGTTTATTCCCATAGAAAAACTCTGAATTTTTTTACGTAATCTCCCTATTTTTTTTACATTCCAAAATATTTGCCTACTTACAAAATTCATGGCACTCTTCACCTTTTTACTCAGTAATTTTCAAATTGATGTCGCAGTCCGACTTTTTTTTTTTAAATACATTAAAAAAACATGAAACTTAGAAAGAAGATAAAAAAATGAATATATAAATTTATTTAAAATCTTAAAAGCAATGTAAAAGTACTTGTGTTCATTTAAAGAGTTGAATTTTGAATATAAAGTTTGTGGTTCGAATTTTATTAGCATTAATCTCATTTTAGCATTAGTCTTACAGCTAATTCGATTTCCTATTCCTAGTTTTTTTGGGTTTTCAATTGCTTACAAATTACATAGAAGTGTATAGCTTAAAATTGCCTTATCTAATTACTTTTCCTAGTCTAATAAGGAAATACTTACCAATTGATTTATGAAACCTTACTGTTTTTGGATTTAGAAATCCAAAAACAACAATCACCTACATCTATCTATCTATCTATCTATCTATCTATATATATCTATCTATATATATATATATATTATATACAGCTCTTTAATGAAATAATTTCAAGTGAAGAGTGATCAGAATGTTGAAACCAAGCATTGCTAAGCTGATGGAAGCACGGCCACAGGACTTCATCGTGGAACCCCCTTTCACGATGTCGGCTGTCGACTTCCTGGGATTGGAGTTTTACACTTTTCTTACGGGGTTCGAAAACCCAGACGAAAACGAGGACAAAAAACAACAATCACAAGTTAATGGCGAAAAAAAGCCTTGGCAGACGAAAGAAACAATTCCGGCAGAAAGAGGAAAGAAGAAGGAGGAGAGATGCGGGGACGAAATCAATGATTGTTCCGAACAAGATGATTTTGAGGCGAGGTGGGGAACTACTAAGTACGATAGAGCGAAGGAAAGAGCAAAAAAATTCAAGAATCGCAGACTTCCTAAGAAGATTGCAAAGGAAAAAACCTCAATGATGTAGTAACAATCGTATAGGAGTCTAGTATTTTATATATATATATATATATATATATATATATATAAGAGATTAGGAATTCTTGTAAGTTTTTTTTTTCTTTAAGAATTTCGGTTTTATTCTTTCAATTACTCATTTTTTCCTTTCTTTGTGCTTCAATCGCATCCAAATTTGTCTCAACTCTCAACCTATGTCTCATTAAAATTAGAAAGATTTTTCTTATTAAAACAATGAACTTGTGTTAATTCTCCGATTACTATTACTTTTTTTCAAAACTAAATTTCCAAAAAAGAGCTTCAACTATCGGATGTACCAATAAAAGAACAGCTGTGTTGTTGACTGAACTTGATACAATATCGCATTTTTGGTGATCCTTCACACGGATTTGAATTGATTCAATGGAAAGTAATGTTTGATAATATATTTTAATTTATTGAGATTAATAATCCATTCCAATCCCAATTCCAAATGTGAAATTAGGATGGAGATTGAATTACTACTTCAATCCCATCACGATGAACTATGAGTTCTGAATTTAATTATTAAACTAAAACATGATTAAAATAAACCCTCCTCCAATCCTCACTTTCAAACTTGTTATTAAACATAGCCAAAGTTCGAATTCCACGGATGACTAGACCCAACATAATTATTCGGTTTTAAAAAAGTTTCCTTTTATCATTTTTTTAAAAAAAAATCCAGAGTGCCTGGATTAGAATTTAGGGTTAATTTCACTTTGCACCCATGTACTTTGGTTGGATTATTACTTTGCACCCTTAACTTTCAATTTTAACGGTCCAACCCTTGGACTTTCAATCAATTGTCAATGTCCCCCTCTTTCCAATTCCGTTTGAATTGAGAAAAGAAACAATATTCCCCTATGCACTTTTAAGGGTAAAAAAGAGAATTTGTTGCTCCTGTACTTTTATATTACTTTATATAAACGAGAGGGTGTATATGCTAAAAAAATGGTATAACATAAGATGAAAGAAGAGAGAAAGATAAAAAATATGCACTAATATTCAAAATCACTTCAATTTCAATTAAACAAAATTATCAAATGATAAAATATCAAAATATAATTTTTTTATTTTTGACAAATCTATCCGTTGCCAACACCTAGCATAAAAATTTACTGAACATGTCAAATAATAAAATATCAAAACACAATAAATAAATTTCACTAAATATGAAAATTTTATAA
>BRYF01000007.1:7459465-7461965 GCA_030159135.1 Actinidia polygama
TAAAAATAAAAATAAAAATGGTAGATGATCCAATAATTCTGAACGGTTGAATTGTCTAATTTTATAACATAATAAATATTTTGAGGTGAGAGGCGCAGTTCAAGTATTTTGAGGTCATTTTGATGATTCAAACCGTTTATATTGTAGAACTTGTCACGAAGATCAATACTGTAAAAAATCACTCTCATCCGATACAAATCAATATTCATTCAATATTTTTTATAACCTAATAAATAAGTGTGACACACGTGATTATATTCATTTATTTTGATATAAATTGATATTGATCGATTATTGATTTATATTCGATCATTGTGATTTTTTGTAGTATTAAACTCCTCGATGAGGTTTACAACATGAACGATTTAGATCATTAAACTGCATCACTTCAGCCCAAAACTGTATTGCAGAGAAGCTATGTGGTTTTATTATTGTGCCTTGTATATATATATATATATATACAAAACTGTTACCGAATTGTAATTGCGAAATAATTAATAATTTGTCTGTTTCTGTTTTTCTTTATATGGGCGTGGCTTTTAATTCTAACGTTCCGCGCCACTACGTCTACGAAAGCAAGTTATGGCATAAAATATTGCTATCGTATTTGTATATTACATTTAGATATTCAGAATCATTTTGGTTTTGTTTACATATGAACGGCCACATGGGCTCGTTTCATCTCTCGATTGAGCAGAAAATGGACAGAAGGGCTACATCGATACTTAATTCAAAGTGTACAGTTGAAAATGAAGGATGCAAAGTGAAATTCAAGTGAAAGTGCAAGGATAATTTATCCTGTTTTTTACTCTTCTAAATTCGTAATCCAAACACGGTCTAAACAAGAGCAGCATAGAGGAGCTGATTCCATGTGTCTGGGAGCCCTGCCACACACCAATGTGTGCAATCCATGCCTCTGAAGCCATTGTACTTGCTGGGGTGGGCATCTTTCCTTAGCTGTGAAAGTTTTGTTATGTCTAGCAAATGAACAGGCTTTGAGACACTGCCCAACACTTCTTTCACTACTGTTGCTGCTGGTGGCAAACCACTAGAATAGGATGAACCCTTTATGGGCTCTGTTTCGTTTAGGCAGTTCCTCATTCCTGGCTCATTCCATTGTGTGCCACTAAGTGCCATCAAATAAGCAAAAAGTCAAACAGTACTTATACATATAGAAGAAGGGAGCAATAGTTTTGTGAGGAGGTGTTTAGTTTAACTTTTAAAATAATTTTTTAACTTCTTTGCGTTTTGAATTTTGTCGTCTTTAGTAAACTTTTGTCATCGTTTGATCAAAATTTCATACTTTTTCGACTCCTCTTGGTGAGAGGAATTTGAAAATGTAGTTTTTTCGGTTGTTTGGGATTTAGAGTGATTTGAAAAAATCTACCTCAAATGAGCTACAAAAAACCGTTTTAAAAAAATATCGTCTCAAACAGTTCCCAAAAAACTGGTATATTTTAGCCAAAACGAGAATATAATAAACCTATGAGATTTGAATCATTGAGATCTTACTTGTAATGGGAAGGAGATATGCCTTGAAAGAAGACTTTAGTTTTTTTTGGGTTGACATCTGAGTCCATCCAATTTGCCCATGTCATTAGGCCTTTTCTGAAAGCAACCATACGATCCATGTCCTTTACTGTAATTTCACCTTCTTGAATATAATCCCATCTACAATAAATCAAATATCCATTTTTAATCGCCATCCAAATAATTCCTCATTTGAAAAAAGAAGGATAAATTACATTTTGCACCTCACTTTAATCGCACATTGCACCCTTCATTTGTAATTGTGTCAATCAACCCTATGCTCTTTAGGTTTCTCACTTGAGTAAGACATGTTTGTAGGATAATCTAGGCGAAGGGATGAACTGGGGTAGGTAATGATTTTCTTTCGTAGAAGGATGATTGGATGGTCTTTTTCGTCCGCATGTAGAAGGAGAGATTGTGTCCAGGTCTGGCCAAGGGCGGAGGCACAACCATGGGTGTGGGGTCAATTAACTCTACTGAAAAAAAAAATTATACTATTATTTCACAAAAAAATTACACTATCATCTCACTGGAAAAAAAAAATATACTGGCAATATAATTTTGACCCCACTGAAAAAATAATTATACTATTATCCCATAATTATATATAATTTTATGATTTTGATCCCACTAAATTAATATCCTGGCTCCACCCCTGGTTCTAGTGCCGATGTGAAATATAAATTAATGGTAGTCATCTAGTCAAAAATATGGCCATACTAGGACAAAAGTGGAAGCAGCTCCACACTGGTCTTGATCTAATAGTAGGACTGCAGGAACCTTCACATGGAAGAACTCAAACTCCCGTTCATATCTTGTTCAATTAAGCGAGGCTACATGGCCTTTAATTGAACAATAGCTAGACTAGAGGTGACACGGGCACGACATATTAAAGCGCCAACACTGCACAACATGATTATAATGGCCATGACACGAGCACGTTAATGGGCCAAGTAGGCACTGTTTTGGG
>BRYF01000007.1:7706965-7709465 GCA_030159135.1 Actinidia polygama
TTTTTTACTTTAGTGAATATATATTTTTATAATTTGAGCAAAATTTTATAGTATTTCGGTTCCTCTTAACGAGAGACCTTGAAAATATATAAAAATTAAAACTATAAAATTTCGTTAAACAATTTTAAAAAGCTCACTAAAAATCAAAAATCTCAAAAACCAAAAAACTAAAAAATCTTTAAAAAAAAAGGAAAAGAAGAAGTTAGGACACGCTACTAGTCATTCGAGTATTTAAACGCAAATGCGTGTTTTCAAGCCTAGGAGAACTGTACCCAATGTGAATTGGGATATATGTCATCGTCGATGTGCGAGTCTGTAACTTAACACTACATTATTGAATAACATGATATGTATAACACATACCAATGGGTGAACTTGAATGGTCTAGCTCGAGAGGTATCCGGGTTAGTACTTTTTATATGATGTTGGTCACAAATTTGGTCACAAATTTGAAAAATTAACATCTTTGAATGTTTTTATCCTACAAATTAACTCTTTTTAAAAAAAAATTAAATAAGAAATTTATATTTTTAAATTCCTCTAGTTAAAAAGAATCGAAAAAGTATAAGATTTTAATCAAACAGTAAATTTTTTTTATTAAAAAATTATAATAAATTAAAAATCTATAAAAAAAATTAGCCTAAACTAGGCCTTGCTATTTAGCACATTGGCCAATTCATATCTTTTTGGTTGTTATTAGCCCATTATGAGGCCAACGAGTCTGGGCCTTTTAGGCAAAGCCCATCTTAACATATAGCCTAATAAATCAAGTCATTCGGCCCATTCCCAATAAAAATAATACATCGAAAGGTACAATTTATCCCAAACGGGCTTATAGTTGGCTTGTGGGTTTCAACATGGCCCAAGCATTTATTTGGGCTACAAGTTGGCTTATTAAAGCTCGTCCTCCGCATCGGAGTTGATTCGCTTGATAAACAGACTAAATTCGAACATATTTTTAACACTCGTAAAGTTTTCAAACTAAGTTCGAACAGTGTACTACTTTTGATTAATAAGTTTGTAATATTTAAAAAAATTCAAGTTACTCGAATTCGTGACTAAATTGACTATAGTTCGTTTGAGATTGGTTCACTTAATTAAAAAAAAAACTCGATCATATTTTTAAAATCGTTAAGTTTTTAAATTAGGTTTGTACATTATATTATTTGACTTATTTTTCAGCCTTACGAATATAATAACATTTTTTACGAGTGTTTGGTGTGCGTGTCTAGTATTTTAATAGCTCATATAATTACTAGACTTGAAATTTTGAATATTTTAGATGAGAAAATTATTAATGATAAAAAAATAAAATTGCTAAAAAATATAGAAAAAATAGGGATTTTTTTTTTAATGGGTGATGATTTATATACTTTAATTTTTATCTGTATTATATTATTTTTTAATAAATTTGTAAAATATCTCTCCAAATAAAAAAATAAAAGTGTAATTGTATGGAGAGGGATAATTCCGATAATGGTAAGTGTTAAGAACATTGTTGTAATCTTGCATCAGGGGACAAGTGTCGAAAAGGGGCGTAGGAACTGTGGCGGGCGCGTGCACCCGTCGTTGTTTTAGCAAAATTTCCAACAAACATCCACTTGGAACGGCTTTTCCATCTGGTAATTGCGAAGAAAAATGCTATGGGTACCCCAATATTACATCTCAAATGCACACCTAGGTGAGGTGGAGCATTTGGATTGGCTGACATGACTGGGTGGACCCCACACCCAGCCAATCCAAATGCTCCACCTCACCAGGTGTGCATTTGGGGTGCAATATTGGGGTACCCATAACACTACTCAATTCCGAACGGGTGGATAAAATCATGGGTCCCACAGGCACTTGGCCACGTCACCCCATTCCAAAAAGATTCCTCCTCCAATACCTAGGCTAGGCGCTAACAAATATTCACGAAACTTGGCTTTAAATATTTTAAAATTCTTTTTATATTAAAAATAAATTTATTTTATTTTATTTTTTGATTAATTGTGAGACTCTAAACTTTAAATTTTATAATTAGTTTAGTTTCATGCATTTATATAAATTGATTATGTTAATTAGTGTAGTTTAATGATTATGTGGGGATATAAATGCTACTATTAAAAGTTATAGGGTGAAAGCGTGAATATTTGAATTAATGTGGGGTTAAATTAAAAGATTCAAAACTTTTGAGATTAAATTATAAAAGACATAAAAGGTGGAGGGGTTGAAGTGTAATTTTATAAAGAAAAATGTGTATGTGTGCAAGTGCATGGAGTGCACGTGTGTGTGTGAGGAGGGAGAGTGCTGCTGATAGCAGCTTTCACAAAAACGAAAAAAAAACAAAAGGAAAGAAAAACAAACAAACAGAGAGGAAGAGAGAACCGAAGAGAGTGAGAGAAGGAAATGGAACTGATAATCGCGAGAGAGGGAGAGACGCGAAAAGAAGAATAGAAGAGGGAAATCAAAATCTAAAAGGTGGGTTCCTAAATTTGTAACAGTAGCTTTAATTAGTTTT
>BRYF01000007.1:7741965-7744465 GCA_030159135.1 Actinidia polygama
CCTAATTCCGCTTCTCTCTTTCTCTCTCACTAAAAAAACTAAGCCAGATTCAAATAACTAGAAACGCCACCGACACAAGGAGGAAGTGACAACTGGGGGTGCGATATGGTGGAGGGGAGGGCTTCAGGGTGGCTAGAGAGAGTTACAGTGTCTGGGGGCAAGCAGAAAGAAGAAGGTGAGAATGCAATACTGCAAAAGAAGATGGGTAATTGTGGAATACTCATGGGTGCGCAAAAAAAAAAACTTAGAATTTTTTTGATTTGTATTGTGTGTAGAAAGAAATGGGAAATCTATAGCCCATAACCATTGTTTAGAGCATGCTATATAATATATACACCCCGCAACCAGAGTATACTATATAATATATATATCCCGTAACCCCGCTAATAGTCATTGGATGAAAAATATATATATAATCTTAACTATTCAATTAAATAGATGATTTTAAGGGCACCTTGGACAACCGGTTCTCTTCCCCATTCACGATTGACGATTTCAACTCTCTCTCTCTCTCTCTTATTCTACATCTACAACTTCCTTTCTCTCCGACCTAAAAAGCTAACCCTCACGTCGTCAATGGCATTAACCGCTCGCCACTCACCTCTCCCGTTCTCTCTCAACTTCAAGACTTGTTTTTTGTGGCGATGATAAAGGCCACTGTAGGACTTGTTGCTGGTTTTATCGCGAATGGACGGGTAGGGTCCTCTGAAAATCCTTCCCTTTGATTCTTATGTTGGTTTCGGAGACACCCATTTGCCTATTTTTTTGTATCTCATTTAGATTCTTATGTTGATTTCGGAGACACCCGTACTATTTTTTATATCCCTGATCTGGGTTTGGTTAGACTTATACTCGATTATAGTTTGTGATGTGTGATGCTGTTTTTCATATCTGATGTGATTTTTATAAAACGATGCGGAAAATTGTTCCTGAGTTTGGGCTTTGGCCTTGATGGAATGATTGTATTTACACATTGTTTCTAATGACACATTTGGCATAATAATCTTTAAATCTTTCTTCTTGATTTTAATTGTTTTTTGTTTTTTTGGTAACTGGAGAAACTCAAAACAATTTACGATTTATATTTTTTTTTTAAATTTGTAGTATTATTACGTCTCATCTAACCAACCATTATGAATTGCTTTTGAAAACACTTTTTGATTTCAAAGGGTAATTGAATATTACACCGTGGCAAGTGTTATGTCTCGTTGTGGTATTGGTACGCATTTTCTGGAAAAAAAATGTTATGCTTCACATATGGTAATTGTTATGTCAAGTCGTGATTTTTGTACACTTACTTTTTTTAGTATTACGTCAATAAATGATATTGTTATGTCTTTCTAGCCAAGTATTATGCATTGATTTTGAAAAACACTTAACATTTTTAAATTGTAATCGAATGTTACGTTCGTGTGATAAGTGTTATGCTACTTTGTGGTATTATTTTGAAAATATATTATGCTCACGTTTCATAAGTGTTATGCCAAATAATGATTTTGTTATGCATTTTAAAATAATATTACGCATCCTAAAATTACTTAATGTTATGTCCATACATGCCCATATATTATAAATGTTACAACATGATGTGGTAAATGTTATGAGGTATTGTAATTATATTATATTTTATTTAGAGTGACCTATTGTTGACTGGTAAAACATGTCACACTTGGTGACGAGGCCAAATATGGTCCACATGTAAGGTGTTTATTATATGAGTTCGGATCCTCTAAAGTTGAGGATGGGTGGAGTATTCTTGAAATGTACAAAACGAGGTCGTTTTGGTCCTGATTATTAAACGATGTCATTTTATGATTAATTAAAACGATGTCGTTTTGTAGTCGTTTTGGTCTTGAAGTATACAAAACGACGTCGTTTCGTACACTCCACTCATCCTCCACTTTAAGAGAATCCGAATTCATATAATAAGCATCTTACATGTGGACCATATTTGGTCTCGTCACCAAGTGTGACATGTTTTACCAGTCAACCATAAAACGACGCCATTTAATGGTTATGATCAAAATGACATCGTTTTGTACACTCCACCCATCCTCTCCTTTAGAGGATCCGAATCCCTTATTATATGCAATTAAGAGGGTATACTTTAGCCTTACCTGAAAAGAAAATGGGGCTAAAAAGAGAAAATGTTTAGTCTAGCATTACCCCTTTTACTAACATACAAATCATCTTTTTGTACTCATTAATTAAACAAAAATGATAGGTACACACTCACTTTTTGTACACACACAGACACATCTTTTCACAAACGCAGTGGGGCCCGCCTTAATTAGGGTTTTCTACAAAAGTGAATTAGGGCGGGTCCCATTGTGTTTGTGAAAGGGTGTGTCTGAGTGTGCACAAAAGTGGGTGTGTATCTATCATTGTTGTTAATTAAAATTGCAAAAATATCCTTCTATACACATATATAGTTTGGTTAATTTCTTTAAATGTCTTAACTACATGAAAGGACATTTTCGTAACTTTGCTTATTGAAGAC
>BRYF01000007.1:7764465-7771965 GCA_030159135.1 Actinidia polygama
TGTGTTTTGGGGGACTCACTTAAGTCGTCTCGACGCCTTGACGTTCTCTCAGCACACGAACGACTTGGGGGCAAAACCTTAACCCTAACGCACCGCCGAGTCACCATTACGAGATCTAGCAACACAAATACAAGTCGGACCCCTTTCGATAATGGAAATGGATCACGGGGCAACCTAGAGCCCTTAGTTTTCTAAACACTCAACAATCGCTCATCAATGGCAAACGCGGGCATGACAAATGCAAACACAAGCAATTCAGGCATTTTAAAAGCAAGACTATGAGAACTAAATATCTAAGGCAACAAATGGGCAACGTGACTAACTCAGACAAAATCAAATGGCAAAAAAATCAAAAGATGTTGCGAAAAACTATAAATGGGACTTACAACGGTTGTTCGGAGACGGTTGGTGAAAGAAAAATAATGTCATCAGTGACGGAGATGCTGTTGGAGATGACGGTGGAACAATAGTGTGACGGTGGTGGATGCTCTAATTCGCTCTTTAGAATGCTTAGAATGCACGGTGAATAGTGGGTCGGTATGGTTCCTTATTTATAGGGTAACTTGAATCGCTCCATTCCACCCAAATATCACTTAAGGGTGGGTATGACACTTTGAGTTTTGTGTCCTAACTGAGCTCCATAACAAACAAGACGTTGAAACGTGGCACGAAAAGAATAGTGAAATGACAACTTGAAGGCATTATCGAACTCTTGCGTCCGGATTACCCTAAACCAAGGTTTTTAGGCAACCAACTCACATAACCTCTACAGTTGTTGACCAAGCTCATGCAAGTTGCAGTGATAAAATATTTTGCTTCATAGCAAATTTGGTCAGCATCTTCACGCGATAGCTCGATTGGTGATTTTATCCTGTCGAAGTTTCCCAAAGTCGAACTTTAGGTTTCTCTGCCACCCGTACGCTTGGGCTCAAACATCAATGATGAGATGGCCTAGCTATCAACCACACCTTGTGGGTATAATTGGGTCATCCGCCTACTCGTTAATATGACAATCAACGTTTTTTCACACACTTCGATCTGCACTATAAAATGGGATATACTCTATCTGACAAGTAAGCAATACTGATTATCTCTTTCTCCCAATTTTCTCTCTTTATGACCAGAGTTAAAAAACCTTCTCTTGCCCTCTCTTCTTTTTCGGTCACTACCTTGACCATTAGAGAGTGCTCCGGCAGTCATTCTCACTATTGCTGTCTTGCAGGCTCGGCCAAACAACGTTAGGTCATCGAAAAATCGTTTGCCAGCTACCATATTAGTCTACGATCGATTTCATCTCTACGACCCCACATAAAATAATTCCCCTATGTCATGACAACACACGTGCATGCAATACAACAGAAAGCCACATCGCATAATAGTTGGAAACTGATACATTTAATATTATTTCTTCCACTTTTTCTTCAATTCGTGATTCTTTGATTTCATCCTTACGTACTATAATAATACCAACTCAGCTGCTTTCTGAATGGCACGCCAAACCCATGTAAACTTCCTGATCTTTATAACACTTCCACTCCTTTCACTTTATGACAATTACAATATAACCTCAAACAAAACTCTACCCTACTTAACGAGTACACAAAATTAATATTATTTACATTAATATCTAACTTGTCTTCTCCAGCCGGGATGTTACGCACACTCTGTCTCTCATGGCGAACACTAAGAAAACGGCTCGCAAGTCGACCGGAGGAAAGATGCCGAGGAAGTAGCTTGTCACAAAGATGGCCCGGAAGTTGGTGACGACGTTGGATGGCATGAAGAAGCCCACTTTTTTCGCTCCAGCACAATGATAAATTTCGTAACTTAGATTTGAAATTTGTATCTTTGTGATAAATTTATCATCTTATTATTGATTGTATAATTTCTAACTTAAATTTATCATTTTAGTAATCTTCGATATTTCCAGGGCCGGCCTTGAGATTTAGGAGGGCTCAATCGAAATTAAAAAATGAGGCCCCCTATACAATTATGAACTTGCGACTATTAAATTTTTTTCCCCATCATATAGTGAGATGGGAAAAAAATTCTTGTTCTTGATTCCCCAAATCTATTTGTTCTTCACTCTCTACATCTTCAACTAAACTAGAACTTTCTGGTTGTTTTTTGTCACCAAAAAACTTGTCTAGGGCCCCTACTTGAGATTGAATTAAATTATTTATTCTTTGTTTTGTTTTTCTTTTCTCAAATCCAGACAAATACTTCCTAGGCATGATGTTGATTCGAACAATCAAATTCACAATCCAAAGTCTCCCCACTATTCAAAATCTGCAAATATCATACTAATAGGCTCAAAAACATAACACCAGAAATAGCCAACAGTCAAGTAGCCAACAGGAAACAAAACAAAAACATTCACATAGTATTATAGTAAGTTAGTAACACTGTAACAAAAATAAAAAACAGCTAATAGAGTAATAGGAAACAAAAAAAAAAGCAATTTTAAAAGATAGAAACTAGAAAGTACCTGTATCAGAAATTACTAAACTTCCCATTTCCCAAATCCCACTTCAAGCCCAGTCGCCCTCTGAGTTCCTCTGTTCCCAATTGACGAAGACGGAAGACTGAAGACGAAGAGTCGAAGACGAACGGACGAAGTCACGATTCACGAAGAGAGTCTCTTAGGCCTCAGGCCCTCAGCCTCTGGTCAAGCTCGAGACAAACGGACGAAGAGAGTCCCGACTCCCAATTGACGAAGACGAACGGACGAAGGGGGTTTCAGGTTTGGTTTGGGCCGTTGGCCGATTGGGATTCGGGATCTGCCGATCGGGTGAGACTGTGAGTCTCTGGTAGACTACCAACAGATCGAGCTGAGGAGAGAGAGAGAGTCTGCAGCACGCCGCTGCACGCGTTTGGGAAGAGAGAGACAGAATGTAACGTTTGGGGACCTGGGATTGGGGTTGGGGGCCTTGGGCCAAATGGCCAGACGGGGCCAAATGGCCAGACGGGGCCAAATGGCCAGGCGACCCATTTTATTGAAACTAGAAGTAATTTTTTTTTTCAAATTTGGGGCCCCAAATTGTGGGCTGTTCCGGTGGGGCTAAAGCCTGGGCTGAATTCGCTTCAGCCCAAGGCCGGCTCTGGATATTTCATAACTTAGATTTGAAATTTGTATCGTTGTGATAAGTTTATCATCTTATTATTGATTGCATAATTTCTAAATTTGATTTAAATGGGATATTGTTCTGATAATTTTTTTCGGTCATTTGATTTTTTTAGTCAAATATTATTGTAAGTAATTCTAATACTTACCTGACTGAAAAAATTATCATTGTTGAATTTTTAAATACTATATTCAAAGTTCAAATATAAAATCACTGCAAAAAACACAAAACACTAATATTTATATAATTGATAAATTTATCATTGTTAAACTTATGTGCCATTAATATTCTCATGACCTATAAGTCGCAAAAAATCATAAATAACACAAATATTTAGATGACTGATAAATTTATTATTATTAAATTTTATAGTTAAAAATTTACTTTTCCACATGTTCATAATTTCATATTCGATATGGATCTTGTTCGATAGATCTCATTTGAGAATGTTATAAAATATAAATTTTATTAAAAATGATTATGTAGAACAAAATTTATGACATTTTAAAATTTGTAATACAAAAATACAAAAAATGAGTGCCGCATCATCCCTCTCACAAGGGAATTGTTCATTTTTTTGGAGTGTTTATAGGATCGCTCTTGGTTGGGTTGTATGATTGAGCAATTATGTAATCTTACTTGACAAAAAAAATTTAATGGTTAACTATTCTATACACGAGCTATAGTAATAAATGAATCTTCCAAATAAGACCCTAATATAATTGTCCTCTCCCAAAATGAAGAAACTAATGCTATGTTTGGGAATGTTTATTGGGTTTTTCTTTATCTGTTTTGGTATTTGAGTTTTTCTATCTTTAGTACAAAAATTTTACCATTTGATCAAAATCTTATATTTCTTGGTTCCTCTCGAAGAGATGAGTTCGAAAATATATAAAAAAATCATCTAATTTGAGAAAAAATTCATTAAATACCAAAAATTCAAAAACCAAATTAGCTAAAAATATCACAAAAAACTTACCCTAGACGTGGCCTGATCAGGTAACTATTTTACTCCGTTTATATGGAATTTGAAATTATTATTTAAATTTCAATTATTAGTTTATTTATTTAAAAAATAAATTTTGAGAAAAATTTTGGTTGTGTTATTACACTCCCTCTCTGTCCCAATTCATTTGTTCACTTTTAAAATATCGCTTTACGATACCTGAAAATGTAGTGACAAGTTTTTAAGTTAGATTTTGTTGATTTTTTTTTTCTTTTTTTCTTTTGGAGCTTTTAGTTATTTTTTTTAAAAAAAACTTAATTAGAGGACCTGAAAATCAAATAAATATGGGCTAAAATTTGTCAAACAATTATATTTATTTATCAACTGGTGGTGTTGAGTGTAAATTTTTTCAAACAATTATATTTATTTGTCTAACGATGGTAGTAGCAATGGCAGTGGCGTTGGCGGTGACCTTATAGTGGTGATATGTTCACACTTTTTAATTGAAGAGTTAATAAATAAATATATTTATAATTAAAAATAATTGTTATTTCGTCGACTCAAAATTTTCAATTATAATTAATAATTATCAAAATATTATTTTAATTTCCAACAACTTATAATTAATTATATGCATATCCTATCAGTTAAACAATCCCTTGAAACCCATGAAGTGGCCCAAGTTCTAGTTTAGGCTGGGCCATCCCAAGTCCGGACCCTATTAGGCGGATCAAGATTGATGAAGCCCAGTTGGGCAAGTAATGTTTTTTTAAAAAAATAAAAATAAAAATAAAAATAGTTTATATGGGCCTTGAATCCATTAAATACCTCAGGCCCAGTTTTTGCCTATATTTTTTTTTATAGAATTTTTAGTTGTTTTGGTTTTCGAGTTTTTTTTTGCTTTTAGTGAGTTTTTTTCATCGTTTATTTAAAATTTTATACTTTTCTATTTATTTTGATCAAAGAAGTATAATAATGTAAAAAAAAAATTTAATTTTTTTTTCTAACAATAAATTTTTTTTTACTCGACAAATTGTCTAATTTATTTGATAAATAATGCAAAGAATATCAATTTTGATATCCATTTTTACTCGGAAAAAAAGAAAACCATTTTGATATCAAACGAGGCCTTACTTTGATAGATAATGTCTCGTTAAATATTTGCACCAAGCTTCTCTAAAATTTAAGGGTTAACTTTATGGCAAAACTTAGAATTTGTGAGTCTATATTCTAAACGTAATCCGGACCATATATTTTGTACAACTCATTGTGATAATCATTCAAATAAAAAAATAAATTAATTGAACATGTAAAGCATTTTTTTTTTTTACCACATCCACTATGTAACGGAAACACCCATAATTATGATACAAGCACATGCTCAACAAAGAGATACATTAAGTTTCCGTGATTTAACCCAAATGACTTAGAAAGAGAAATTCCACTATATAGAGAAAATAAAGAATATAAATGGCCAAAAGACTAAAAACCCACAACCCTAGCTGAGAGACCTGTCTTTTAAATTTTATTGTTTAATGAATTAATTTAATAGTGTTGGTTAAATTGTAAGGGATATAAGTAATATGATTTAAAAGTTATATGGTGAAATCATAAATATCCTAACTAATATGAGAGAATACATTAAATATAGGGGGAAAAGTGTAATTTAGATAAAAAACTGGGTTGATTTGTTCTTATCGAATATACGTATATGTGTGTATATTAAACTTAAGAAGAAGAAGGAAAACAAAACAGAGACTCAGAGAGAAGAAAACTGAGAGAAATTTTTGTTTTTGCTTTGATGAGATTTATTCTCATGATATGGAGAATTTTATTTATAAATACGAGATTTGTTTTGTTGTAGAAAAAGTTGATAGTTATCGTTTTGTATAACTTATTTGAGAAAACTGGTTATTTTAAATGTATTGATTCATCTAAACTTGTGTGCTAAATTTTTTTTCTATTATGATTCTATCTGACACTCTCCTGCTACCTTTTTGATCGCAAATTTTTGCTAAAGATAGATGTCGGTCCACTACAATATCATCTAGGATGTTAACAGGGTAGTTGTTTTAGTATTTGAGAGTTGTGTATATATAGTTATACTTTTGGGATTGTATATGTGTACTTGATTTTGATTACGGTTTTATTTCAGTAAATTAGTTAGTTGTGGATGGTTGCACGTATTGTAATATGAAAGAATATCAGTTAGAAATGTCAGTGTGTAGTGAGTTGATATTATAGTAAGTTATAGTATGTTTTTATTTGACCGTGTATATGTTATGTAGGAAACAGATTGAGATGTGTCAAATTACTCTGCATAGACACGTGTCATACCGAAGTGGGATGTGACGCTAGCTCTTCGCTTACCTTGATGTTTTAATTATTTTGAATTTGCCAAAAAAATATACTTACAAAAATAACACTATTTTTTTACTCATAAAAGACAATGCCAAACGAGACTTTAAAGCAATAGAACAACACAATCACGTGGGGGTTTCTGTTCGCTCCAAATTTGCCAGTGAAACTATCATTACCCTTTTGCCAATCATAAAATTGAAATATAAAGAACTAATTTTATAAGGGATGACCCTTCAGTTAAACTCACCAGCAATTTTTTTTCGTGAATATTGCATATGCCATGACTCAACTCATATGGTGGTAAGTTATGAATTCATACGTTGATAAAGATTGAACTCATACTCGGAAAATTAAATGTAGATCGCCGAAGTCTTTGACAACTTGTCCCGCCAATTTTAATACTAATGTACTAATGCCCAAATAACTAAACCCTAGAGAGATACGAAATGAGACTTGTGAGATAAATTCCCGAGCTCCATGGGTTCCAATAACGAATGACAATAGTGCAAATTGAGACAAGTTTGGCCTAAACCTGTAACGAGGTGATGGTATAAATTTCACCCCATTATCCATTTACATCGCCTAAGATATTTTTGTTATTTTTTATTTTAAAAAGCACTATTATATACCCAAAATATAAAATTAAATAACTACAATAAAAAATTTACAACTAACCATAAAACACATTTAAAAAGTAAATTTAACAAATGGCAAAAATCTCAAACCTTTAAGTGTCGTTTGGCTGCCGGATAGTATCAGTGAGATAAGTTTTAGAGAGGAATAACTTTTGGAGGGGATAACTTTTAACTTTATTTGGATACTTTTTAGAATAGGTGGATAAGGGTGGGGATAAAAAAAAATATAGAGAGAGAAACAAAATATAAAATATCTAGATATTAAAAATATATATATTGTTTCTCTCTATATATAAAAATAAAAATATACATTTTTTTCTCTATATATATTTTTTTCCTTATCCCCCACCCCCTTATCCACCCGGGTAACTTTTAGTTAGGGTGAGGGCCACCTAAAAATTATCCGCCTCTATCCGCTTGCTGAAGGAAAAAT
>BRYF01000007.1:7836965-7841965 GCA_030159135.1 Actinidia polygama
GTTGGAGTTTGGTCTTTCTGTTACTTGCTAATCAGAGACTATCTTGGGGTAAGATTCAGTGCCTTCTATAAATGGAAGTCAAAATAAATGTTTCTTAAAAGATTTTTGTTTTCAGGGAGAATAGGAATGTGATTTCAAGTTCTTGTGATTCAATTATCGGGATCGATTACGAATAAGAATGTGATTCCTGAACTAACAATTAATCCAATTTCGTCTTACTGAACTTTACAGTTTGATCAAAAATTTATAATTTTTTAATTCTCGTTAACTAGAAGAATCTGAAAATATATATATAAAAAAAAAGCACTAAAGACAAAAAAATAGATAATTTGTAGAATATTTTTCTTAGTGATTTTTTTCGCAAATTAGATAATTTTCTTTTATATATTCTAGGTTTATCTTGTCAAGACAAATTGAAAAAGTATAACACTTTAATCAAACCGTTAAAAAAATTATTATTAGGTCAATCTTCAACAAAATAGAAAACAAATTTAAAACACATTTCCCAATTAAGATTCCTTAATAAATTTGAAAGTCGCTTTGTTTGGTTCGGTTTTTAGAAATAGCTTTGCAACATAATTTTTAGAAAATTTAATTTGTCTTCAAAAATTAATTTTTGAGAATTTCTCAATGAATAACGCGGTTTTGAGAGAATGTTAAAAAGATTCTTTAAAATTTTAAATTTTAATTTCATCAAAAAATAAATGATCTATAAAAATAATGAATGTTTTTTTTAAAAAAATAAATTTTCAAAATTGGAACCAAAAAGGGTTATAATGTTTTCAAGAATTTCACATCTTCTTCTTGGACACTTAATAGTCTACACTGATATTAGGTGCCAAATGCCCAAATGCAATTGGATTTCTTCTGCGCTCAGCTCAGCTGGTGCTCTACTAGTCTACTCTATCTACAAGAACAAGTCATTATCTGCAAAATCGAAGGACGATGGAGGAAGGAAGATCAGCCCACCTGGTGATCAAAGGGACCATGCAAATGCCATCTTCCATGAACATGGTGAATCCAAAATGAGATCATTGAAGAAGAAAGAGTTCAATAGGTGCATTATAACTATTGTGTACCTTTGAGTATGGCTCAAGTTAAAATGAAACTTGTAACTAAATTTATGGTTTTTTTTTATAGTTGACTACAAGATGGATAGAGCCCGTTAGAATTTGGGGCGGGTGTTGGGTCCATAATCACAACATTGTGATACCCGCATCATATGGGTTTACTCCAGTTTTAATGATGTGATTGTAAATATTTACCTTGTAAGACTCGTTGAGCGCGTAACTCATGCAAAAACTTAAATTGATTGGACATTGATAACAACATGATTAGATCATATTTGTATCACAGTTTTTTCTCAAAATTACACTTGAAGATTATTTTTTCCAGTAGATATAATATGATGATGTGGATACATATATCCGATCAACTCAAGTTTTTTTTATGTGAATAATCTACTTATCGAACACTACAGATAAAACGATTTTGATCATATAATTGAACTTGAACTTGAGATAAAACTTAAATAGAGCGAGCAACACGGTGTTATACCCTCACTACACCACCTAACCCCAACCACCCCATTACATCACCCCAAAATCTTATAATTATGCGGATGGAATCATTAGATCATGGTTACTATATTCTATAATGCAATTATATACAATAAACAAAGATGTGATGAACATGTCAATCATAAACTACTTAGTGCCTTGCACTAAAAAAATTGTGCAAGTGAAATAATGCTAATTTTTCAAGGAAAATGTTTTTGGAAACATAATTATTTTTTTATAAAAGTAAAACAAATGATTTTTCCCTTGTATATGAATCTTGCTTGGTGGTTGGTGCTTGTGCTTATCATCACATTGGTGTGAGGAGCCCACCAGACAATGGGTGGGTTATGATACTGGGGAAAAATTATCTAGTGACCCACAAGCACCACATGGTCTTCCTTACACCAATCACATTTAGCGCTCTGACTCTGAAAAAAAGAAAAATGCTAACCACGGCCCGGTGAATGTTGATTGAAGTATAAAAAAAAAATATTGAGATATATAAAAAATGTATTAAAATATATGAATTATGTGTTGGATTTTTAACTTTTTTAAGAATCGTCATAATACTTCTACATATTTTGGCTTTAAAAATGAACCTATATTTTTTTTTAAAAAGCCCGAAAATATGTGATATTTTTTTATCCAAATTAAGTATGGCCTCAGTTTGTAAAGAAGAAGTTTCTCCAAATTAGAATTTATATAAACTTACTGAATATTAATTATAACATTAGAAAGATTAATTAGATTTATTTGATCTTTGATATGAAAAATGTTACCTATTTTATGTTGTAACATTCATTTTACGATTATAAAATTATTATTAGTTGTAGTCAAAATTATTCTCATCATATCAATAAGAATAATTATTAATATGTGTATATTTATAATATCATTAATATTTCAAAATTAATATGTGTATATTTATACCCATTCTTTTTAAATGGGAGTCTGAATAATATACAATAAAAAGCAATTTTTTTGAAGATGGAGTGTAAAGAGAAACTGGGGTTAGAAAGAAAAGTCTTGGGTGTATATAGAATTAGCCAAATAACAAGGGTAAAATTGTTAAAAATCCAATTCTGTCAAGGCCATCCACAGACAAGTCTGACAAGAGAGCACAGTAAGCCCAAGTGGTAAGGGCGACACCTCCCCAAGACTTCGGTCTTGAGTTCGAGTCCCACCAGCCCCGGGTACAAGGCGTAGTGGCAAAGGACGAGAGTCCGGAATGCTAGCTAACACTCGGAGGTCCCGTTTTCAATTCTTGACTGCTGCGCTGCATATCCGCGTTTACATCTAGTGATGTGAAGGGCTAGCTCCCACTGGTCACAGAGATTAGTCTGGGTAGGCCCAAAGATCTGCATAGGACACTTAATCAAAAAAAAAAAAAGAGCGCAGTAATATTTCAAGGATGTCAGTGTATATATTAGATACCTCAAGGGAGGTAAGAGTAATTTACCCAAAAATAAATAAAAAATAAAAAATAAAAAATTTGTTATGTCGGTTGGGATTGATTTTTAGGAGCACATGAATTAACATGTCGATTTAATGCATTTATGTCAATGGTCCTTAAAGTATTTACACTTTGGCCTTGTATTAATTTTCTTAGTTTCACCTCTAATATATACAATTGAGTTTTATGTGATCTTTACATATATTTTCTTATAAGTTTTTTTTTTCATAAATAGTTTTCAAGTTCTTTTTTGTCTTTAACATCGGTAATGGATCCGACTCGAGTAATTAAAAATGTGATTCTTTTATAATTTGTTAGATATGGAATAACTTTATTTAGTTGGATCCACGACCAATATCAAAAATTAAAAAACTTAAAAATTCTTTTTATAATAAAACAAATTAGAAGAAAATATTTGCAATTAGCAAATGATCGCATAAAATTCAATTTGATATATTAGGGATAAAATTGAAAAAATTAGCAATGAAGAAATAAAGTAATACAATCTGAATATTTTAGGGACCATTAACATAATTTGCACAAAAATAATTCACCACGCAATATGTATTATTTTTGAATAATTATATGTATACTTTATAAATTACGGGATAAACTATTACTCACATGAGGTGAGGGCTCCGCACTATCACTTTGGTATGGGTCCATAACTCATGCGTATGAAGTAATTTATTCGATAATTTATGAAATGTACCTAGAGTTGTTTATTATTTTTGGGGCAAAATTTATTTTACTCTTTATTTTTTTAAAAATAATTTTTTTTAAAAAATGCCATAAAAGAATTTCAATTTTTTTTTGCCAAACGATTTTTTATTTCATAAAAAATGAGAATAGAAAACAGAAAAATTAAAACAAAAACAAATATATATTTTTTTACTTTTTTTTTTCAAAAGAAAATCTAAAACATGCCAAACAAGCAAACACAAACTTTGGCTTGGGTAATTTTCCTTTTATACACCCTAACTTTTATCAAAATTTTACTTTCGTCTTTCATATTTTAATTTAAATATATTTAACTCTAAACTTTAGAGACAGTTGCAATGTGAACCTTCCGTCTACATTCATTAGAATCTGTTGATGAAAATAATAATGTGTAGCGCACACGACCTATACAAAAAGCAATAACAATTCTTTAGACATTTTTCTGGGGATAAAAATGATTTTTTTCTATCTTTAGCAAGCTTTTATCCAATTTAGATAAAGTTTGTTTACGTTTTAAACCTGTCTCGTCAAGAAAAAATAAAAAATTATAAGATTTTGATTAAACGGTGAAAAAATTCACTAAAGACAAAAAGAAACTTATATTTATATAAATTTGAAAATCACAATGTGTTCATATGACACGTGACTATTTATATTCATAAATTCCAATGTATGTGGACCGAGAAGGGTTCACATTACAGCCAATTTCAAAATTCAAAGTTTCATTTGTTCAAATTTAAATATGAGGGACAAAAGCAAAGTATGGATAAACATTAAAGGGTGTAAAATGAAAATTAACACCTTTCCTTTTAAGTTACGCGGTTTTGCTTTCATGCACCGTGCCGATCACTCCATGAGCGGCCACGTGTACATCCATTATCCCTTATCTGCTTCTGTACGCCCCCGCGCCATTTAGTCAAAGTCCAAATTACCAGTTTGAAGGTTTCAACCCCTACGAGTCTACTCCGGCAGTTGGAAGAAAAGCAAGAGAAGACAGAGAAACAAAGCAAATCTTTTAGAGAGAGAAACTATAGATACACATATACATATTATATATATATAGAGAGAGAGAGAGAGAGAGAGAGAGTGAGAGAGACAAAAACAGAGACGAGAAGATTACGCATCAATTGCGTGTCACAAGGACATGTCCCAATTAGCATCTCTATGAAGTATGAACAACCACCCGGTTGATCTAACAAACAAAACCTGGGTTATGTTTAGATTACGAATTTAATGCAGCAAAAAATTAATTAATTAATTAATTCAAA
>BRYF01000007.1:7961965-7966965 GCA_030159135.1 Actinidia polygama
ATCAACATCTAATTCAACAAATTCTTGAATTTTAAATAACAGTTATGAAAGTATACCACAAAATGTGTAATATGTATATATGGTACATGTAAATTGATTAGTATATACTATAGTTTTCTCTTGTTTTTAAATAATACACACACATATGGTAATAATTTTTGTCATCTTTTTTTCTTTTTACTAAATACACTATTTTGCCTTAGTTGTACCCTTTTTTTAAAAAAATACTTAAACAATCCCTACAAGGAAAAGAAAGAATTAAAAGTGTAATAGAATGGCCAGATGGGGGGACAATTTTGATAATTGACTAAAGTATTAAATATGTTATTTTAACTCTGCACGGTAAGAATAAAAAGCTGAGCGCAAAAATCACCGCCTATACATACATAATATATTTAAAATAAATCTCTCTATATTTATATGTATATAGATAGATAGATAGATAGATATAAATATTTGTGTTAGTTGCCAATGAAAAACAAATATACTTATGAAGGTTCCATTGGATTGCTCATTATGATTGCCCATTAAATACTTAAAAAATTATTGATATGGTGACAACTTTGAGAATCAGAATAATCTACGAAGGTTCCATTGGACATGAGGTTGGAATGTCAAATTTGTTCAAAGAGACCAAGAGAATATATATATATATATATATATATATATTCTTACTCCTTTACAAAAGACTGAAATATTAAAATCTATTAAAACAGAAACAAATGAATGAGGGCAATCAATTCAAATACCTGATGCTATGTATATATTAATTCAATCCATTATATATCATTTTATAGGATCAGTAAATAATAATGCTGAAAGTCAAAGGTATTTACTTCAAAATCTAAAGTATTTATTTTCATCACATTTTAGATGGTATAAAGATGTCTTTTTAACTAAATTGATGTATAGATTTGATGCTAATTTTGAATATTGGAAAGCTAAATTCATAGATGACTTACCCAGTTTATTTGTTGAAAAAGTAAAACAACAATTAAAAGGAGATAATGCAACAATTAATTATAATTTATACACTTATGATCAATTGAATATATATATATATATAATTTTGAATATTGGAAAGCTAAATTCATAGATGACTTACCCAGTTTATTTGCTGAAAAAGTAAGACAACAATTAAAAGGAGATAATGAAACAATTAATTATAATTTATACACTTATGATCAATTGAATATATATATATATATATATATATATATATATATATATATAAAGAGAGCTTTCTAGAAATTGAGGACACGGTGTATGCATCTGCATGTTACTCTGACGGTAGTAGATGCAAGAATTGATCTTATATTCTCTCTATGAAGATTTAAGACCAAAGAATGATCGATCACCTGCAAAAGAACGTATGTGGCGATCATCAGTAGTTCCTACTTTTTTCTGATTTATTTTTTCTTTTCAAAATGATAGAGATAATAAGCAAGGAAAGCTGGAATATTTCGATAAGATTCAAATCCAAACATCATGATCGAGCACTAGTAGAACTTGCTAGTTTAATAACCAACATTACGACCGAGCACGGTTATAATTAAACAGTAAGAAAAGATTCAATAACAATGAAAAAAATTCAAAAAAGTTAAAAAAATTATATATATATATATATATATATATATATATATAGTTAAAGCACAAATAATCTAACTTAATTCTCAAATTTATCCACAAAAAAGGTGAAAGATGTGTAAAGAAAAGCCTGCCTTGTCTGCTAAGAAAAGTAAAAAAGAAAACACAAATTAAAAGAAGAGAGAGAGAGAGAGTGCATACTTGGAAGATATTTTAAGCCCTAACTTTTTTTTTTCTGTTTTGAAAGTTATGTCTAAGTATTTGATATAATTTATGCTTCTGCTTTAAGCTTTTATAAGTTAATTTTCAGTCTTTAAAAATTATATCTGAGTATTTAGCACAATTTATTCTTCTGCTTATGAACTAAAATAACTTACAAAAATTTAAAAAATCTAATTTTCAAAAACTGTATTTTAAAATATTTTAACTTTTAATTTTAAATAAGTAATCCTGTCCTAATTCAGTTGTACCAAACCCAGTAAAATAAAACGAGTTCTGCTAAAGAAGACACATTCTCCAAAGAGGGTTTTTTGTGTTTGGAAAAAGGTGGTTTCAAGGGAAAACTTGTCAAAATCCTTGCTTTATACTCGCACAAAGACAAGGGGTTATGAGTTCGGATCCTCTTAAGTGCGGGGGAAGACGAGTATTTCTGAAGTATATAAAACAATGTCATTTTGTATATTTCAGGAATAAAGTAACGTCGTTTTAATTGACAGTAAAACGATATCGTTTCATGTTCAGGACCAAAACGAAATCATTTTATTCTTGAAATATACAAAACAACGTTATTTTATACACTCCATACACCCCGCACTTCAGAGGATCCCAATCCAGGGGTTATGAGGTTTAATTAGATAGGTGACAAAAGAAAAAGACAAAAAAAACATTAAACCCATAACTTTGATACTTTTTATGAAAGGAAGAGATTAATGTATTTACTTTTTCAAAAGAGGACACCAAAAACAAGGTCTAAATGAAGTCCAATTTTAGCTAATTTAGCTAATTTATTTAATTTTTTTAACTGTTTAATCAAATTTTAATATTTTTAATAAAGAAAATTATTTAAATATATAAAAATAGTCTTTAGTTGTTTTTCTTTAAATGCGATAACGATTTTTATATTTTTCTTGTTAAAAAAATTGATTTTTAAAAAAATAATCAAATAGTTAAAAGAATTCAACATTGACAAAAAAAAAAACAAATTAAGGCCCCTTTTGAGGTACATTTTTGTTTTGTTTTTATCGTCTTCCGTAATTTTTTTTTACTGTTTGATAAAAAATTTATACCTTTGTTATTCTTTTTTATAAGAAAAATATTATACTTTTTTCTCGTCAAAAGAATAAAAAAAATAAAAATTTAAATATTTTATTTTAATTTAAAAGAAATTATAAAAAAAATATTAAAAAAACTCAAAAATGAAATCATTCTTCATTATTTCAAATTGTTAAACCTAGTACTTACAAACCAAAAATGGTTGACTATGATGTTGACATGTGTAATATTGGAAGGTTGGTCTTTGCATTAAAAGAGTCAAAAGATTTTAGTTTTTCAATTCAACTCTATGTTCATAGGGGTCCACTAAAGGAAAATGCTATGGGTACCCCAATGTTGCACCCCAAATGCACACCTAAGTGAGGTGGAGCATTTGGATTGGCTGACATGATTGAGTGGACCCCACACCCAACCAATCTAAATGCTCCACCTCACCCAGGTGTACATTTGGGGTGCAATATTGGGGTACCCATAGCACTACTCTCCACTAAAACACCTCTATACACATTTTTTGCACCAAAAAAAGAAAATCATTTGTATCAAAAAAAATATTTAAAAGCAATTTTTTTAGTTTTAGTAAAAAAAAATATTTTCAAACTTCGAGAAATTAAAAAAGTTATAAATTTTTGATCAAACGATAATTTTTTTTAATAAGAACAAAAAAACTCGAAAGTCATATCAACTAAAAAAATTAAAAAAACAAATGGTGCCTGAGTTTTTAAAATTTTATAGCTTTCGACAAAAAAAATTAAAAATATAAAATTTTTGATCAAATTCGAATAATAAAGACAAAAAAGACAAAATTATCGAGCAAAAATAATTTTTTTTCTGTCTGATGGATTTCATTGTCAAATTTGATCATAATTTTTAAAAAATTATAAAATATATCACATTCTGATCAAACGATAAAAAAAATAAATTAAAAACGGCACAAAACTAAAGCAGCTAGCTAAATTAGTTCATGATTGAGCTAATTTTGCTCAAGGCCGAGTATAGAACTTTGGAGCAGTACTAGCATTTATGTGAGTAATTAGATTTCAAACACAAAGGCATTGCCATAGCTTGATTAATTAGGATTTTAGCCACACTAATTATGTAAAATCATTAATTAACAAATCTAACAAAGATTTAGCAACCAATTCAAAACCAAAACGATGCGGATGGACATTACGCTTTCCCAACCATAGAACATCAACGTTTGAATCATTGAAAAATGACGGCGAATGTATTTATTTTTTCAAAACGACTACTACTTGGACTTACGATAGAATCTAATAGGGGTGTACACGGGTCGGGTTGGGTCGGGTCTGAGTTCGACCCAGAACCGACCCGACCATCCACGGTTCCAGATTTTTGGACCCAGAACCGATCCGACGTTCAAAGAGACCCAACCCGACCCGAACCACTCGGTTCCTCGATTCTTCGGTTCTCGGGTTGGGTCGGTTCGGTTCTTCGGTTCTCCCTAAACTTTATATAGTATAGGTAATAATCAAGTGTGCGTGAGTGCATTGTATGTTTATATATGATCGGTTCTCGTCTCAATTTTTCGGGTCGATTCGGGTCGGTTCTCATCTCGAGTCGGTTCGGGTCGATTCTGGGTAAAAAATATACGGACCCAAAAACCGACCCGAGCTGGACGGGTCCAAAATTTTTAGACCCAGAACCGACACGAGACGGTAGACCCAAACCAATCCGAACCAATGAGGTCGGGTCTCGGATATTTTGTGCACCCCTAGAATCTATGCACCTGATACCGATTGAGGTTGTGGTTGACGCCACATGAGTAATCCGATTGATCATGGAAACATATGAGCGGAGACACCGCCTTAACAACATAGTTCGTGACTACAAGTTCTTGACGAGACGAGTCCATTGACAAGGCAACTACAGATAGATAGAGAGAATTAGCCACGTTTACAGAAAAGGCGACAAATGCGATGATCGACGAACTAATTTGCAAGTCTGATGAACAACCGACCATTTCCCTAACTCTACTAGTCCATTAATATATACTACATACACATATCACACACATTACAAAAAGTATCCCCGACGTACTCTACTTATACAGGTAGTATAAGCTCACTATACCAACATTTTGAAATACCGATAATGCCCCTCACATAATTGAGCACCCATTC
>BRYF01000007.1:7969465-7971965 GCA_030159135.1 Actinidia polygama
AGTGAAGTTTTTAATTGTTTTTATGTTTCTCTTGACGAAACGAATTTGAAAGCGGTAAAGTTTTCAGATAATTTAGGTAACAAGAAGCCAGAGATAAAATAAAATAAAATTTATTTGACGAATTAGATAAATTTTTTTGATTTAATATAGTTTTTTTTTAATATAAACAAGATTTTTACATCTTTAAATTTCTTTTGTCAAAGAGAATTGAAACAATATTAAATTTTGAATGAATGAATTTTCTTTTACTAAAATTATAAGGGGTGTGGTTGTAGTTTTTTTAAAAATATTTTAAGAATAAAAATAATTAAAATATTTTAAAAATAAACTAAATAAATAATCTATTGTTTACCAACTTATCAATAAGTGAATAAATTTTTTACTGAAATAGTAAGGCTAGTAATACGTACTTGCCAGTGCTTATACAAATTTTATGATTGGTGCATGTAAATTTTTGTTGTTATTAATCATTAGGTCGTGTTTGGGATATTTAATTTTTTTAATTAAAAGTAAAAAGTGGGATAACAAAATCACTTGTCTTGTTTGGAATAACTAAAAGAATATGTAGTAATTTATTTGGTAAACTTTTCTTGTTTTTTTGGCTAAAAATATTTTAACTTGCCAACGAAATAAGAACACAGTTTCTCTATAGTAGGGGGGGCACAAATGCCCCGTTGAATCCACGACCCAATCCGATCCGTCCTCATTTGTTCGGGTTGATTTGGGTCTACCATGCTATCGGATCAGTTTTGGGTCTAAAAGTTTTGAACTCGTTCGGCTCGAGTCGGTTCTCGGGTCAGTGTGTGTTTTTACTCAGAACCGACTCAACCCGACCCGATAATCGAGGCAATAACCGACGTCTAGAACTGATCATATTGACCTATAATGCACTCGCGCACACTTGATTATTACATATGCTATATAAATTTTAGGAAAACCCGACTCGACCTGATCGGAACCGAACCGAGAACCAACCCAGATCCGAGCGGTTCGGTTCCGTTCGGTTCTCCTCAGTTCTCGTGTCTGTTCCGGGTCCAAAAACGAAAAACCGTGGAATGTCTGGTCAGTTCTCGGGTCCGCCACATACTCGACCCGATCCATGTGCACCCCTACTCTATAGTCCAAGCACCCTATTTTTGGGTTGTTTTGATGATCTAAAGCCGTTTATATTGTAGACTCTATCCTATTTTGGGTCCGTTTGATGATCTACAATCATTCATATTGTAGACTTCACGATGATGAACAATATGCTAAAAAATCATGTTGATTGGATAAAAATCAATATTCGTTCAATATTGCTTTGTAAGTTAATAAATGAGTGCGACATACATGATTCTACATAGTGGCGGACCCAGAGAGCCAGCATGGGTTGGAGCCTCCACTGAATTTCAAGAAATTATAAAAAATTTTTTAGAATTTTTTTTTACACTTTAGCTCCCTCTGAAATATATATTTTTTTTTTACACTTTATCCCCCTGAACTAAAATCCTGGTTCTGCCACTGATTCTACCTATTTATATTTATATAAATTAGTATTGATCGATTATTGAATTGTATTCGATCAACTTGATTTTTTACTATATTAAACTTTTAAATTAGATCTATAATATAAACAGTTTGAATCATTAAAATAAACTAAAAATAAAATCTGCAATGCTTGAACCGCACTGTGCATACTAATTTACTCCATACTACATAGAAGCAGCGTCCACTACAAAACATAAGCCAAACACACCTTAAAAATCTAGTTTTTTTTTTATAAAAAAAATCAAAACTTATGCCAAACGCAGCCTTATCATCAATAAAATCTGGTAGGGGCCGGGGAGTGTAGGTCAGTAGCAGCGATGCTTCGTGGGATGGCGTGAACGAAACAAAGAAATTTCCGTACTCTGTTTTAGTAACATTTTTTAAGGACTCCCAGCTAGGCTACTTTCCAGTAAAATGACACCTGTCACTTTATGAGAATTTAAATTGGAGGAATAAATTAAGGGCCCGTTTGGCAAGGGAATAAGGAGGGGGTTTCCCCCGGATAACTTTTTCTCCCGGATGTTTGACTGACGGATAACTTTTTTTCCCGGATAATTTTTAGACTGGATAAATGCAGATAATTTTTGGGTGGCTTAGACCATAACTAAAAGTTATCCGGGAGATAAGGGGTGGAGGATAAGGAAAAAATTATATAGAGAGAAACAAAATGTATATTTTTATTTTATATCTATATAGAAACAAAATATATATTTTTCATATCTAAATATTTTATATTTTGTTTTTTTATATGTATTTTCTTCCTTATCCCCCACTCTTATCCACCCATTCTAAATTTTATCCAAACAAAATTAAAAGTTATCTCCTTCCAAAAGTTCTCCCCTCTAAAATTTATCTCCCCTCTAAAACTTATTCCTCTAACATATCCGTCAGCCAAACGACCCCTAAAGGGTGAAATACACTAACCAAGGTTAGGGTAGGGTAGGGTGGGGGTTGGTTTGGTTTTAATACACAA
>BRYF01000007.1:7989465-7994465 GCA_030159135.1 Actinidia polygama
CACCTGAATACTACAAGTCCCAGCCCGAGGAGTGAGGGTGTGGTGTCCGTGAGAGGGGGTGGGGGATTGGAGAAAAGGGGAAAATTGGGAAAAGGGGAAGAGGGCGGTGGTGGTGTGGTGGAGGTAGAGATAGAGAGAGGGTGAAGGGAAGGTGGTGGTCGGCGGTTGCTTCGAGAGGGAGAAAGATTGGGTGGGAGAGAAGGGGGTGCGATCAGGGGGGAGTGTGGCCGTCGGTGGGATAGGCGTGAGAGAGATCGTCGCGTACGATGGGGACTTGGTGGGTTTGTCACACACAGAGAAGAGAGAAGAAAATGAGAGACGAGATAACAAAAAGAAAAATAAAGCTAAGTTTAGGGGGGTGTTTTTTTTTAGTTTTTTTTAATTATTTTTTTATTGCTTGATTAAAATTTTATTTTATTTTTTTAATTTCTTGTCAAGAAAATTCTTCAAAATGTAAAATTTTTATCTAATTGAAAAAAAAATCACTAAGATAAAAAAAATATTTTTAAACAAAAAACAACAACATATAAACGTGATTTCTTTTTGTTTTTATATGTTTTTTTTTGAAATTCTAAGTATATTTTAAGTTCAACGTTTTAAGTATATTTTAATAATTTAAATCGTTCATATCATATTATAGATATGTTTTGAAGATCAATACCGTAAAAAAATATATTTATCCAACGCAAATCAAAGACGAAATTGCCCTTACATTGTCCCATCTCTTTTTTTTTTTGTGTGTGTACAGTACTCAATTTCACACACACCAGATAACACCAATCATAGGAAAATTATCAAAAATACTTTAAAGTATATTTTAATAATTTAAATCGTTCATATCATATTATAGATATGTTTTGAAGATCAATACCGTAAAAAAATATATTTATCCAACACAAATCAAAGACGAAATTACCCTTACATTGTCCCATCTCTTTTTTTTGTGTGTACAGTACTCAATTTCACACACACCAGAAAACACCGATCATAGAAAAATTATCAAAAATATTTTTAATTGTAACAAATAAAATATTTTAAAATTTAATTCGTTCACAATTAAAGTCATGTATTAGTATCCGTCCAACTATATTTGGCGTAACTAACTATTCTCGCTAAAAACTTTGAAAAATAACGTGGCTCGATATAGTTTGACCCCTAGTTTTTAAAAATCGTTTTTACTCATTTATTTTTACTGAAAATGGTTTTATGAATTTGAAGACAAATTTTTAATATTTTTTATTTTTAAGAAATTCCAAAAAAACAACTTTCAAAAATCTTCAATTAAACAAAATTTCTAAAAACTTATAAACCAAATCGTTTTCTTTCTTCGATGCCCTATATAACAAGCCCCAAAGCAAGGCCACAATCTTACGACGACGAGAAGCTGCAAAAACTCGCAACACAAATGTCAGAGGTGAAGCTGCTGGGGGCACGGCCGAGCCGGGTAAAATGAGCTCTAAAGCGGAAGGGCATCGAGTACGAGTACTGATCTCGTCAAGAAGGGCCCGCCCCTCATCCAATGCAACCCAGTCCACAAGAAATTCTCCGACTTGATTCACGATGGCAGGCGCATCGTGAAGTCTCTCGTTATCGTCGAGTCACGATGGCAGGCGCATCGTGAAGTCTCTCGTTATCGTCGAGTAACTCGACGATACTTGAAAAAAACGCTTTTTGTTGCCCCGGATCCTTATCGAAGAGCCATAACTCGCTTTTGAACTAGTTTATAAAAGAGAAGATACATATTCACTTCAGTGTCTGTTTTAATCTTATAATCAAAAAAGTTAGCACAACATGATATTTATTGTCACAATACAATACAAGTAAAGATTTTTTATTTTTTTAAAAATTTTATACAGATAGATGTGTCAAAAGTATGGTTTAAAAATATAGAAATAAAAACATGATGCAATAAAAGATACAGAAACAAACTGATATTAAAATAAAAAATGAAAAATGATTTCTAAAAAGGTATGTCGTTCGATTTCCATCCCCTCCAGAACTCGATTTCTAGGGTCTAGTATTGATTTTTCACTCGCCCAATGATTTCTGTGATGAGGAACAACGATTTCGAGTTAGATCCGAAATCTGACTTAATCGAAGACGAGACTCAATCGAACTCTAGGGTTGCAGAGGACGTTGGTGGTGTTAGCTCTACTAATACTGGTGATGGGAATAAAGGGTTGTCTTCGAATTTTCTTAGTTCGGAAGAAAAGGGGCTTTCTCTAGGTATTGGTGTTGATGGGTCTGATAAAGACAAACCGCCCGGTACGAAGGATTTGGGGTTTTAGAGGAGCTGGATAATCGAGCTTTGGAAATTGATGTTGAATCGTTGATGAAAATTGCTACTCCCCCTCCCGTGTCAGACACTCCCCGGGCCCCACACCTTTTTTCCCTTTGAAATTATAGAGAGGAGGACGACTTTGAAGCATCTCTGTGATTGCATAATCAACTATTCAAGTTGAAGCTAATTAGGAAACTTAATAGAAAGATGAAGATTTTTCAAATTTATCCAAGTCCAGAAGGTGACACCAATACCTGCGAAGCCGAACAAAGAATTTGCATAACACAAATGAAAGAATCGAGTCTTCTCAAAAAAAAAAATCCAGAGGAATTCAATTTTTCACATACCTGAATCAAGAAGCTAAAAAAATATATGATGCCTCAATTCATATCAGTCGTAAAAGATCTTTTAATACGGTTAACCCTTTCAATGAAGAACTTGGTACACATTTTAGAGTCATTTTCACTTACCGAAGCCATGACATGTTTGAACCTATTATGCTATGAAACATGGGTAGTTCAAAAATCATGTCATATCCATACCGGGTATGTTCTAGGTAGTGCTACTTGCTTGTGTGAGCGCAACAGTTCAAAATCATTTTTTTTTCTTTTAAAAACACATATTAAAAACATTTTCGTTTATATACATTTATTGCGAAAGTTCAACAATCCATAATTACTTGGCCTTTTCCCCTCAATTCCCATTGGCAATACGGCTAAAATTATAGACAAAAAGTCCAATTAGAATCACCACCTAGTTATTATTCATAGGAAATCATATAATATACTGACTCCATAGATAGACAAGATCCATTTCATCCTCAAAGATGGATCTGGGGGCTATAGTACTGAGTGAGAAGGTGTTAGACACACACTCGGCCTAGCCACATAGTTAGGCTCTTCTCAACATCTTTAGATTTATTTTTAATTAAATACTTAAGCCCTTTAATGATGCATGAATAGTTAATTATGCAACATGCTAGTGCGAAAAAAGTAACACAAAAAAAAACACCAAAAAAACATTGCTTATTACAAGGCTTCAACAATTTTTTTACATTATGGAAGACAATGATTAAATCTCAATTTTTAAAGTTCTGCTACAACCAAAATAAAATAAAATAAAATAAGAGAAACTAACATCTAGAAAATTTAGATTTTACCTTACTCTTTGTTTCTTCGATTGTTGGATTGCACTAGCCTTTGATATCCGCCGTTGGATCGCTTCGAATTACCCTCGATTTTGAACTTCGAATATGGAACTCAGGACAATCTTCGTTGAACTCTTCGATGTGTTCTTTGTATTGAAGAACCCTAAAAAAAACTCTTTCTTTGTGTATCTCACGCTATATTTTTTAAATTTTTTCTCTCAAATCACTATTTATATATCTCACTATTTTCTCTCTCTTCTCTCTACTATTATTTTTCTAGCCTTCGAATTATGAAGAATAAGAGGTATTTAAATTTATGACTTTTGAAAGTTTTGGGAATGTTTCATGCTCTAAGGAAATAAAATATGTTTGGGTTGATTTTCACCATCTGGGAAATAGAATATTTAAAAGAATATTATGTTTCTTAGAAGGGAAAAAAATTATATATTTTATGTCTAAACAAATAATTAGATTAAAATTAAGTAAAAAAAAAGAATGGGATCTTCAACACAAATTACACATCCTATTCGTTTGCGGAATTTATCCTTTCAATTCTTTCGTCATCGAGTAACAATCCAAAGAGAGAGTTTAAATATTATGACAGACTTGTCTACATCATGGTACTTTTTACGTATCAGGTACTTCAAAATGTGTACTGATTATTTTTCTTCTTTTTTTTTTACCCTAAACGCAATTTATCCTTTCGTTCGCGGAATTTATCCTTTCAATTCTTTCGTCATCGAGTAACAATCTAGAGAGTTTAAATATTATGACAGACTTGTCTACATCATGGTACTTTTTACGTATCAGATACTTCAAAATGTGTACTGAATTTCTTTCTTCTTTTTTTTTGTACCCTAGACGTAATTACTTCAAAATCCTTATACTCGTTTTATTTTTGATTTCATGTCCTATTTGACCTTTTTGTTCAATGTTTTAGAGTATATTTAATATACAAATCGAACATTACAAAATAAGTTTTAGTCTTTTTAAAATTGAATAATATATAAAAACTATAAATATTTTTGTTCTAAAAAAGTATTTTGAAAAAATTGATTTGAAAATTAGACAAAACAGAGAGGATGGAGATTTGTTTAGTTTGAGATCTGATTTTGTTGGTTGGCACTTTATTAGTTTAATAATACAACCTCGTGTATCATGCTATAGTTTATTTTTACGATACATCTTGAAATAAGCTCGCAAAAATAAAAAAATATTCTTATAAAAAAATTATATGTAAAACACAAGTACAATGTAAAAATGACATTTTAGTAAATAAAAGTCGTTTGATGGGTGATTTGTTCGAAATTGAAATTTTGTTACATATTCGTCTCATATTATTGGTTTTATCTATGAATTCTAATTTAAGAGAAGATGTAATTATTGTATTATAATTCAAATTTAGAGGTATTAATTTTAATATTTTCTTTTACTTCCACACATATTTCATTTAAAATGATGTTATATATATTCAACCAAGTGGATTGATTTCATTGTACAAATATGTGACTAATGATCTTTTATGCGATACTCACTACAAGGATATGACTAAAGTTAAAACTAACTAATAAT
>BRYF01000007.1:8031965-8034465 GCA_030159135.1 Actinidia polygama
AAGTCTTAAATAAGACAAGCAAAAGACAAAATTTATTTAGTTAGTGGACTTTCATATAATTAAACATAACCACAAGCGACCTTATCAAATATCCCCCCAAAAACATCAATGTGCAGGCCTTATCAACTAGACAACCGCGGTTCTCTCTCCATTCACATGCCACAGCGGCGAAAAACTCAAAAAATCGAAGGAGGTTTTTTGGGTCTCATCTCCATTCTCCATAACTATGGTCCATGATCTAGGGTTTGAAGATAAGGCTACAAAAGGTACATTTTAGGGTTTATTATTTATATTTTGTTTGGGTCTGGAATTTATTTTTTGCTTGTTAAGTTAATCACGAAGAACAAGAGTGGAGGTTCTTAAAATATTGAAGTATCAGTTAAAAGAACTATAAGCTAGATGTTTTCAAACTTTCCGAGTTTAAAGAACTGTAAACAATTTCTGAGTTATGCCAAGTATTGGTAAAAACAGGAAAGCCAACAAGTTATTCTCTTATTGATAGATTGATTCGTCTTGTGTTAACTTTGCATATTTCAACAACTATATCGAAACGTGCATTTTCATCTATAAAACTTGTCAAGTGTAAATTGCACAATAAGATGGAATATGATTTTCTAACTAAGTATTTGATCACATATATTGAGAAAGACATTGCTAGAGGTTTTGATGCTGAGTCTATCATAGATGTTTTTTATGTTATGAAGGAGCGTCCAGCACAACTTCATATGCCTAAATTTAGTAGATAGAGACATATAGGCATCTGATAACTATACTTTTTGTAAGTAAATACAGACAAGAGAATATGTAAAAAAATTAATATTATAATTTAAATTTTTTTTCTCAATTATATTTTCGTCCCTTATTGTAAAAATTCTGAATCCGTCCCTCTTTCCTCTCCTACACCTCCCTCTCCTTATATGCTTCCTCATCCCCAAAATCTGAAATGACAAGAGAAAAAAGAAGAGAGAATCAGATCTTCACTTTGATCGATGGCGTGTAGGCTCGTGATAGTGCAGGGTGGCGGTGCTCTACGTCAGGCAAGTAATGTGACAAAGAGAGGCCAATAGTGGTCTAGCGTTAATTAAAGGCTAGAAAATGATCTTGTCTTGGGAGATCTGGAGGAGTGGGGATGTAGCAGCGTGGTTGCGGTTTTACAAGGTGGCGGCATGTCGGTGCTGGGGATGGAGGAGAATGGCGGAGAATGAGTGAAACTTTGGGTTTTATTTTGTAATTTTTCCAAAAAAGTTATTATTCCTTGCATCATAAGCAATGGAAACAAAAACAAAGAACCTGTCTATGATTAGGCTCCGCTCGGTAATGCTTAAAAATCAAGCTTTTTTTCAAGTTTATTATCAAATAGGCCAAGATTTTTTAATTTTTTTGTTTTTTAGACTTTACTTTAGTTAAAATTAAGCAAAAAAACAAAAGCATAAAAGCAAAAAGCCAACTTTGATTGGCTTTTTTGCTTATTTTAAACAAAAAAATTAGTCGAAAAGCTAAAAAAAACTGATACCAAACGGAGTTGAAAACATAGTGATTTTCACCCGGGAAATGTTTTTTGCACTCATTTTTTACCAAATGCATTCTATTTTTGTTCTTATTATGAAATGCATTTGGTAATTTGTTTTTCACTTTTTTTTTACCAAATACACTCTATAATAGGGACAAAAAATGGAGTGTATTTGATAAAAGAATGAGTGTAAAAATCATTTTCCTTTCACAAACTCAATTTAGTTTAATTACACTATATTTATTATATAAAATTATCCAAATATTATTGTATTTCTTTTTTTGAAATATGTTTGCTTAAATATTTTAATTACGTAATGAATGTAAAAGATATTAAGATAATTTTACCAAATAAAAAAATTAAAAAAAATAGTCGGAAACATTGAAAATTATCAAAAAAAAAAAAAGATAGGCTTTGTTTTGTTTGGATTTATTTTAAGTTTTTTTAGCTGTTTTAATTTTTGAGTTTTTTCGTATTTATAGAATTTTTACAACTTTTTAATGAAAATATGTACTTTTTTCGGTTTCTCTTTACGAGAAGAATCTGAAACTGTAAAAATTTTGATTAAATTTTTAAAAAATTAGCTCATTTATTAAGTTTTTTTTTTCTCTAGTAAACTTATTTTTAAATTAGATAATTTTTTTGTAGATTTAAAAAAAAATAAAAAATTTAATCAAACGATTAAATTTTTTTTATTAAAACGCTGAGAATTAAAGTCGGTTACAAACGTAAAAATATTAAAACTGCTATCTCAGCAAGGAATGGTCTACTATCCACGCGCGTCGCTATCCGCCCAAATCTCTGACTTTCTCTCTAAGTCGGTTTCCAAATTTTATCCGAATCCTTTCTCACTCCCCCCTTCTCGTATATAGCATCCCCCCATTCTCGCTCCAAAAAACTATCCAAATTTTCCTCAGATTCTCTCTCATCAGTTTCTCCTATATACCCACTTTAGATCGTTTCTAATTCTCTCTTCTCTCTCTCTCTCTC
>BRYF01000007.1:8144465-8146965 GCA_030159135.1 Actinidia polygama
GATTGAAATTGCATGTCTTGGGAGTTCTACAAATTAGCAGGAACTGTTTGCCTAGGAAGTTTTTCAGTCAGTTCTTACATTTCCTGTTGCACAGTTCCCATTTCCCATTCTCACTCTCTCTCTCTCTTCTCTAAAGAACCCATTTCTCTAACATCACTTTCTTTATTCAAAAGATAAAAAGTTGCCTATTGTAGAAATGAGAGCCATTTACTAGTAATATCACGCATAATTTCCTAAAACATTCTCAAATTACTTCACCAATTCTAACAATGACAATGTATGTTTGTCCCGTTTGGTAACATAAATTCCGAAACTTCTCTTTCTGAAATTTTCTGAAACCATAAACCAATTTCCTTGCTAGCTTTCCAGTCCTTCACAGTGTCTTGCCACTTGAATAAATAGAATACAAATGTGAATGAAATTGATTGCTCTCAAAACCCAAGCACTAACAAAATAGATGGAAAAGGGGAGGTGCTTTCCTAAAATATATAGGGGTAGAATTTACCAATTACGATGAACTATCACATACCATAGGTGCTTACAGTGTTGTCAATGTCAGATGGCTTCCCATGGATTATCTTTCCACCTTCAAAAGCCCATTTGTTCACCAATTCCAGTTCATTCTCTCCAAAACTCAACCAACCTTGATGGTTGAAATCTAGATTCATAGAATCTGATAGCACAAGCAAGGCAGCAGAGACTGACACACAGAAAGCAGAAGATGAACCCAAGCCTGAGCCAAGTGGGAGTTTAGAGCTGACCACCACTGTTGCAGGTTTATAACTGACACAGAAGCGGAGCCAAGTCACACTTCAGAACTTTGTAAGTTCAAAGGGCAAAGTTATAACTGGAAACAATCAAACCAATGTTGGACACACACCCTACCCTTGGATGGAAGTATATAGCCAGAGAAATGCTGTAACTCAATCAGCAAGTGTAATTTTTGCCTCTGGAATATTGTGATCTTCAACCAGGGTTGCAAGTAATTTAATGGTCTCTGGTGTGCATGATTTGGGTGATGAAGGAGCAATACCCATGTCAGGCAGTGCTGCTTTAATTCGTCCAACCGGCCAAGATAGTTCTAGGGTCATGTCATTCAGATGGAGCTTCAGTTTACCATCATTGTCTACATTAATAAGATAATACTAATGAGAAATCCAGAAACGATACACCAACACTGAATTAAAAAAGAACCGCATCAAGTATTGTGAATAGAATTCCACTGATTGGGGAGGAAAAGATGTTGATTTATTTCCTTTTCAACACTTGCTGTTAGAACAAGCAGAAGCTGCAAAGTACAAATTGCACAAAATATGACTGATGTAGGAACCCACATCACTATATGCAAAGCCAAACCCAATTAAGCATCTCTCAAGGCTGTATTTGGATCAAGAATTTGGTGAGTGAAAAGGAAATGGAAATGGAAATGGAAAAGTTAGACGATCCAAACACAGCCTAAGCAAACCAGATGAATCCTCCGCATGTTTTTCCCATACTAGGTGACATTTGTGTAAAGCTATTATCAACTCTTATTCCTCTGCAGATTGATAAATCGTTGTAATTAGAATTGAAGTTTATCATCTGTTGCAGACCTTTACAACAATTAGTTGTTCCTGTGAAATTTCAAAGCAACTTGACATTCATTCATAACATTACAGGGCATATTCAGATCACTTTTTTTTTTTGAGCAAAACAAATTAGCAAGCACAGTCCAATCAATTCGACAAGAACAAGCACAGCAATGCAAAAAGGTTTGCGTAAATGAAGAGTTCCGCACCGGAATCAGTGGGGAAGCTGAGAGAGACGTAAGTGTAGAGATCAATGGAGGCGGCCATCGCCGTAGATCCATGCACGCCGGCGCGTTCGCCGGCGAGCATATAACACATGGCTATTTCTATTTCTAATTTCGAATGGACGTGGATAGAAAGTTCACATTGTAACTGCTTTTGAAGTTTAAAATTAAGTAAGTTAAAATTAAAATTTGAAGGACGATAGTATAATCTAGATACAAGTTGGAGAATATAAAATAAAAATTATCCTTTCTCAAAAATAATTTCTCTTTGAAAAAAATTCTAAAATAAAAATTTTAAAAAACATCAACCAAGTAAAATTTTAAACTGATCCTGAAAACTAAACCAAACGGAACAAAAGAATTTTTTTGAAAGGGGGTATCACCACAATAATAAATTACTGAGTATCATATAAAGCATAAATAGACTCTAGTATGATGCATGCATGATAATTATTAAGTAGTTACATTTAAACCCAGCAGGAATTACTGAATTTTTATTAATTTATGACCAAAAAATTAAATATTTTTTAAATCATTCTAAGTTAAAAAAATTAAATTTTTATCTCATTTTTAAGATTTTAGCAAAAAATTTTAAAAAAAAGAGATTTTTAAAAAATTATCTTAAAAAATGAATTTTACGATATAAATTTAAAGTTAGCGTAATGTGAACTACATCCAAAATGAATATGCACCATATATATATATATT
>BRYF01000007.1:8154465-8156965 GCA_030159135.1 Actinidia polygama
ATCTCTCTTAGAAAGAAAAAAATATATAATTATGAAATCGTACCCAATATCTTAGTTTCAATAATTATGTAAAATAACACAGTGATTTTTTAATAGAAATCTACAGTTTTCGAATTTGGACCAAGATATATTATGTGAATTAAAAAATAGATGTTAGAAATTCATTTGGTTACGTAACTCCACACACTGAATTGAATCTAAATTATTTATTTTGAATTTAGAAACTTTGATTCGCTCAAGTTTGAGAACCATTTTTTCTTGTATAGTGTAACCAAACAAGATGCAGACATGTAAAAATTATGAAGATTCTCCTCTTTTTCTCCCTCCATTGTTACCCAAAGAGAACTCATATGAAGAACCACTATGCCCAAACTGTTAGAATTTGGGTTGATGATTTGAATGAGAAATTATTTCTCAAAGGCCGAATGGGTGCTTATGCGAATGGGTGCCTCTTCTAAGATGTGTGACCATCCATAAAAGCACCATACCTCTTCTAAGAGGTGTGACCATTCAGAAAGGCACCATACCTCTTCTAAAGAGGTGCAAGAACTTCTATTTAAATCCACAATCATTCATCATTTAAAAATTTTGAGATAGAGATAAAAAAAATAGAGGTTGAAAGTGTTAAAAGTGCATAACATCATTTTGCATTAGTATACATTTTAGAGAGAGAGAAAACACTTAAAGGTCCGCCGTGATCTTCTGATTTGGAGTATTACTATCCGAAGATCGAAGCTGTTGTATCCTGAGAGTCGTACGACACATTCCGTGAGTACCAAGTGCGAGTCGTCAACGACTTAAGGACACTGAATCCTATTCAGGCCTCAGCCAAATCAAATTTCGTTCATTAAACTTTTTATGTAAGTTGTGTTATTTAATTTCAATTTCTTGTCTTCTATTTATAATTTAAAATTTATGTTCAAAATTTCTCTGAAATTTTTGTTTATAACTTTTTGGTTTAAAGAAAAACAACACACTTTTTCTAACACAAACATCATAGAAGGATTATGAAACAAATTAAAAAAAAAAATCAATTAGTAACTTCATAATTGAGTAAATAATAAGGAAAGTGACCAAGAAGTACAATCTTTTATTCAAAGTTATCATTTAATTTTATCAATTTTGAATGTGAATAATTAAGTTCTATTTCCAGTAATTTGGTACAACTAAGTTTAAGTTACTATAAAAGTACGTTTTATTTCATGTTTACCTATCTATAATATAAATCAGAATTTAGTTTGAATTCTAAATTTATCTCTCGCTATCTACGGTTGAAATCCATTTAAGTGAATCTAACGGCTGAGATTTCACCTGAGATTATTTTTTTCCGCCTAAAACTATCACTTCATTCTTTCCAAAAGGTGTCGGACTCAATGGACAATTTTTTTTAAAGTTGATCATTTATTTTATCTATTGGATCATTTTTTGAATTTTTTAGTAGGATCAAAAAAAAAAACAAACTAAAACACATATTTATTTTCCTCTCATTTTTATTTTTTTTGTATTTAATATTTTTTTAGTGTTTGATCAAACTTTTGACAATAAGAGTTTAAAAATATAAAAAAAATAATACAAGGTCCAATTATTTTTTTATTTTTTTAGTGAACGTTCTCTTAAATTATATATATTTTTTTATATTTATAATTTTTGTATCAAAAAAATTAAAAAAATATAAAATATTGATTAGTCGCTGGAAAAAAATTATTAAAGCCAATAAAAAATAAAAAGGAAAATAATTTTCATATGTCTATTTTCTTTTATAATTTATTCTCCATTTTATAGCAATGTATCTCTTATAATTACGCTTAAGAGGTGTTTTTTTTTTTTTTCCGTAGTGCCCGTGGGCACGGGTAATTTCTAGTCTATAATATAAATTATAATTCATTTTGAATCTCAAATCTATTTTCTGTTATATGCGATTGAAATCCATTTGAATAAATCCAACGGCTGAAATTTCACTTTAGATTATTTCTTCACCTTAAAAAATATCACTTCTTTCTTCTCAAAGATGTGAGACCCACGTAGGTTCTTATTCAATGGACAAAAAATCTCTAAATTTGGGCATATTTTTTACCCATTGAATCATTTTTTAGTGGGACCCACACACAAAAAAAACTAAAACACCTATTTATTTTCTCCCATTTCTCTCAAACTAGCAAATTTTTTTTTAAAATTATTGTAGTTTTTAATTTGTTCTCCATTTTGTAGCAATATATCTCTTCATTTATGTATGCAATTTATATTTTATCTGACGTTTATATCTTATCTATTTTTTAGATTGTAAAACTCTAACGAATATACTTAAGAGGTGATTTTCTTTTTTTACGTAGTACTCGTGATTACGAGCAATTACTAGTTTTTAATTAAATATGAATCTCACATTTGTAATCAATTTTAATTTACTTAAAATTATTATTTTTGGGGTAAGAATTAGGCACATCTTAATTTTTATCATTATTGTCAAACCAAGAATTATGCTTATATAATTAACTTTAACTTA
>BRYF01000007.1:8174465-8176965 GCA_030159135.1 Actinidia polygama
GGTTTTAAACTTCCAAAAGTAGCTTCATAGGTTTCAAAACCAAACATATTTGTTGTGATTTGTAAAACCATATTTCAAAACTATTCTACAAATCTGCCTTTGGGTATGATAGGAAGAGTGAAATACCCGTTCGGGCTAGGTTTAGTATTGTTAATGGTTTGGCTACTCTCAAATCCGAATATTCAAACTCGAAATTTAATACGTTTATAATTTTAATTTAATATATATATATAAAGAGAATTAGGGTTAGACTTTCTATTTCCCTCATCCTTTTCTATCAGCTGGTCCCTCTCCGTCATATTTTTTGTTCATTTGTTTAGAATTTTATTGGGTTTGCAAGTTATTTTGTGATAGGAATTTAATCTATGATAGAGGTTGGTTTACAAGTTATTTTGAGAATGGAATTAGAATTTGACATGCTGAATTTGTATTTTTTTTATGTTACAATATTATTTTTTTTCTTTCTATGAAATGGATTTTTAATTTGAAGTATGAATAAGTTAAATTTGTATTCTGAAATGAGAATTTGATTTTTTTTATTTTTTATCTTCTGGTATTGAATATAATCGAATTACTCGATACTTGAATGGATTTATATTTCGTAGTTTTAAACTACACCCATCGGGTATCGAGTACGAGTATAGAGATGAAATACCATTGTCACTTTATTTATAAACATGAGAAAGTTGAAAACATTGAGGAAAAACAAACACACACAAAAAAACTACAAGGCCAAGGCTTATCACAAAAATAGGTTTCACATGTATGTAGATCATTCACGTGAAAAATCAGTTTGATCCGACTATCAATATCCATCTATTTGTATCATACTTGTTTTCGAAAAATAAATTTGCTTTCAAAATAAATATGATGAAACCATACTGCAATGTTTATTGAAACGAGATTATTTTTTTGTGACGATTTAAAGCATCACAGTCTACACCACCACCTCCCTGAAATACTGTTGTAGAATATTGTTTTGAAAGCATCCAGATGAGCCACTTGCAACTTTAGTGCAACAATCCATGATTTACCTCCATCATTGCCACCTATAATATAAGATTTGCCATCAAATGAAAGTGTTCCGGGGCCCTTGTAAATTTCTATTCCCCACCCAAAATCCACACTTTTAGGTTGCCTACCTATCCAGCTTGGGATCTCAAGATTTGGATTGGTTTGATCACACGGTCTGAATTGTTCTAAACTTGGTCAAGTTGTGTTGAATTTTGACTAAATAAATTGATGATATGATGTATTCATCTGTCACTATCACTAGAGCTTCTCTGATCTTACACACGGCGTAGCTTAATCGAAACCGGGGTCATTGCGGGGAGGGGCTCACTGCAGGGTTGCAGTGAGCCCAAAACAACGTTGTTTTGGGTAAAACGCTTCAAAAAAATTTGGACCCAAAACGACGTTGTTTTGGGTTAATACATTTTTAAATATAAACGACGTCGTTTTGGGCCGAACGCACCTAAAATGACATCGTTTTAGGCTCCCTGCACGAGCGCCGTAGGAAGCCAACCCGCAATATCCCGAATCCAGCTTAATCGCTTTGTCGTCAGCTCTCGAGTTTCTGTTTCGCTCTTCGTCGTCTGCTCGACCAATCAAGAGTGGTGGAGGATCGCCCCCAAGGCGTAGCTCAGTTGGTTCACAGGTGGTAGATTGCACCCAAGAGCGCAGGTTCGAGTCATGGCAGCCGCAGTGTGGGAGTTTCACTCATGAAATATTGGGTGGGCTCCTTGTGGGCACTATGCACTGGGCCTCCCATCTGTTGGGTCGCTGAGTACCTGATTTACCTGTCATGCCAGTCCCGTGGGGCAGGACGGTATGGCCCGACTAAGGTGTCCGGAACAACACCTTTTGCACCTAAGAGTGGCGGAGGATCGAACCTATCATGATTAAATTGCCATGTAGGTGGTGGGTCCCGGGCAAGCAAAGTCGTCCGACTGAGGAATGGGAGGCCATCTAATGGCTCACCACGTGCAATATTCACCCACGAGAACAGGAAGTGGAAACTTGTAAAGTCAGTGATGACATGAGATGTTGCCACACCAATGCACATGCCACCGCAACGGAACTTTGTTACTTGCACCAATAGTAATGGAAGTTCGTGCAGTGGATGAGCACTTTAATCCTCTGAGGGAATGAGTGCTCCGAGCTCTAGAGTCGGACAAAAGTCGTTGAAGTCAACAACTTTTGCATTCGACTCGACTTTACAGAGCTGAGCACTCTCGGAGTTGCACTCTACCTCAACACGGCCATCGTGTCCGGTCCAGTGCAACCATCCGGTGAGTGGGTAGAAGCAAAATAGTGCCTTGCTCAATGAGGTTTTGAGAGTTTCAACTGTTGATGTAAAGGAAATGCCCTTTAAGGTAGGGTTGTGCAAATATTCGTCGACCCGACCGATCCGACCCGAACACGATCAAACTCGCTCACTATACGGATGAATAGCGGGTGGAATTTAACTAACCCGATCACATTTGGTTCAGGTGTCGGG
>BRYF01000007.1:8276965-8279465 GCA_030159135.1 Actinidia polygama
CAGTTAGAGGAACAGACACCCCAGAGTAGTACACAACAGACTGATCCACCACAGTCTCCATCCCCATCTCCTATACTAAGGAGATCTTCACGGCCTCTTGTACCAAATAGAAAGTACATGAATTATTTACTACTCACTGATGCTGGAGAACCTGAATGCTACGATGAAGCATGTCAGGTGGAGGATGCTAGCAAGTGGGAGTTTGCAATGAAAGAAGAGATGAAGTCCCTTATCTCTAACATGACATGGGAGTTAGCTGAGTTACCCGTGGGAAAGAAAGCCTTACACAACAAATGGATGTATCGAGTCAAGGAGGAACATGACGGTTCCAAGAGGTACAAGGCAAGACTTGTAGCCAAAGGCTTCCAGCAGAAAGAAGGAATCGACTACACCGATATATTTTCACCGGTTGTGAAACTGACTACCATTCGGTGAGTTTTAAGCATTGTTGCAGCAGAAGACTTGCACCTTGAGCAGTTAGATGTAAAAACTGCTTTCCTCCATGGTGATCTTGAGGAAGAGATATACATGCAGCAGCCGGAGGGTTTCTCAGAAAATGGAAATGAGAAGCTCGTGTGTAAATTGAAGAAGAGCTTGTATGGATTGAAACAAGCTCCAAGGCAGTGGTATAAAAAGTTTGACAGGTTTATGCAGACAAACAACTATTTCAGATGCAATGCTGACCATTGCTGCTACTTCAAAAGATTTGAGTCCAGCTACATTATTTTGCTACTTTATGTCGATGACATGTTAGTGGCAGGATCCGACATGGGCGAAATCAAAAAATTGAAGAAGCAACTGTCGAGTGAGTTCGACATGAATGACTTGGGCGCAGCAAAGCAGATTCTTGGGATGAGAATCAACAGAGACAAGCCAAATGGTACTTTGCAGTTATCTCAGGTGGAGTACATTGGGCATGTTCTGAAAAGGTTCAGCATGAGTGATGTTAAGGCAGTTAGTACACCTTTGGTTAGTCACTTTCGACTATCCAAGGAACAAACACCCAAGACGGAGGAAGAAAGGAACCTCATGGCTAAGGTTCCATATGCCTCAGCAATTGGAAGTCTCATGTACGCCATGGTTTGCACAAGACCAGATATTGCTCATGCAGTGGGAGCTATGAGCAGATTCATGACTAATCCTGGAAAGCAACACTGGGAAGCAGTCAAGTGGATACTAAGGTATCTACGAGGCACCACTGAAAAATGCTTATGTTTCAGAAAAGGAGAATTGAGACTACAAGGCTGGTGAGGTAGACAATAGGTGTAAGATTTCAAATTTTTTTTATTTATATATATGGATAATTTTGAACTTTAGTATAATGGGATAATTGGATCCAATGTTGAAAATCTGAATTTGGTGTAGGCCAAATGAGGCATGAGAACCTAACACATTGGATCCCTTCATATCTGTTAAACTTCCCTAGACAATACCCCTTCATAACCGTTGGAATTCCCTCAGACGAAATCATTCCCAACATCATCATTCCCAACATCATCATCGCAGACAATATCATTTCCAACATAATCATGACTCTTCTTTTCCTTTTCTCTTTTTCCTTTTCTTGTTATAACGCGTATTCCCTCTCCCTCTTGTCCAGACACGGACTCTCTCTCCTTCAAGCTATCTCTCTCTGTATGTGTTTTGAAATCACATAAGAGATTTTGTGTTTAGAGTATTAGATCAGAGTGAGTAGAGGGTGATTCGAGTGGTGATCATTTGGAGAGAAATTATCTACTCGACGGGGGCTTCGTATCCAACCAAAAATCTCAGAGATCTGAGCAATTTGAAGAATTCGAAAACCATCACAACTTCTTCATTTTCTGGAGATTACTTGTATCTAATTGAGGTAAAGGGGGTTAGTTTGTTGGGATTTTACTTTGGGTTTGTTGTTAATAGCTTATATAAGTCTATTAAGACATTATTTTGAGTATTAAATTTGAAATGGAAAAACTTAATTTATAATAAAAATTGTAAAAGATATTTGATTTATGATTATTGATATGAAATTTGTTTATAACAAATGCATTCGAAATGATTTTTATAATGCATATTATTGACGGTTTATAATATTATGCATATTATATTATTTACATTAAACTGTTAGTGAATGTAAATGGATATATATATATTGGAAATTTGGAAATGGTTTTGGAAAGTTTATGATACGTTTGGGCAAGTCTTGAGCCTTCGGTGAAAGTCCGAAAAGTTGACTGAATGAAAAGTCCTAGATGGCAACTGCGCTACGTTTGGGTATGTCATGAGCCTTCGGTGAAAGTCCGAGAAGTTGACTGACTTTTGGGTATGTCATGAGCCTTCGGTGAAAGTCCGAGAAGTTGACTGACTTTTGGGTATGTCATGAGCCTTCGGTAAAAGTCCGAGAAGTTGACTGATGATTAGGCGCTAAATGATTTTATTTTTGATAAAAGCCGAAAAGCTTGGAAAATTATTGGATTAATATTTTCCAAAAAAAAAAATTTAAAATAAAATTTTGAGAACT
>BRYF01000007.1:8386965-8389465 GCA_030159135.1 Actinidia polygama
GGGAAAAGACATGTTTGCACCTCCGAGTTGAACTCGGCCTAATATTTTTAACAGAACAAACCCGTGGCACAACGTGGAGATTTAGAGTTGTTCGTAGTATTCTTAAATGGCTATATCTTGTAGTGTCTTTAAAATACATCCGTTTTTAGTTCATTTTAATTATTTAAATTATTATATTATAAAACTTATTAAATTAATTATAAAAAAATCAAATTAAATAATTATCAATAATTACATGATCAAAACACGTTTTGTTTTAAAATAATTAAAAGCAAGTATAATTTTTGCCGCTCGAATTGCACCACCACTTCGTCGTCTGAATCGCACAGTGACGGGAATTGAGTATGGGGTCGGGGTGGTCGGCATCTCTATCTCTCTATGTTTCTGTTAGGTAGACAGCGGCGACGGGGTTGAGGATAGGGTGTACGGCTGCGGGAGCTGGGGGGCTGGGTTTTTTGGGGGGCGTTGGGAAGGGAATATGGGGGCTTGGGCTTTTTGTCTCGAGCTTGGGTTTGGATTTTGGGTTAGGAGCAAAATGTTGTTCCCACCCCCCCGTGTCAGAGTGTGTGTGGGGATGGGACATGTTTTGGCCATCTTTGGCTAAATTTGCCCTCCATCTCTCTCTCTTTCCCTCCTTCATCTCTTCTCTCTCTCTCACCCATTAATTTTTTTTAATAAAATCTCTTAGTTATTTATTACAAAAAAATGATCAAAATTTTATATTTTTTTTACTTTCACATTCAGAATATTTATATAAATTTTTTAAACACATAAGAATTTATTTAGTAAATTTTTTTGTAATACCATCTCTTCTTCTGATTTTTTTATAAAATTTTTAAACACTTAAAATTTTTTTAGTAGTTTAATTTGTCATAAAAACACAGAAGAAAAATAATAACTTTCTATGGAAGAAAAACACTTAAAATTCCCACTTGTCTTTAGTTAATTTTTATTTAAATTCACACAAGATTTTTTATTTTTAAAAGAAAAGCACAAAATTTTAACAAAACGGTGTAAAAAGTATACTAAAAATACAAAAAATTAAAAATTAAAACAATTAAAAAATCTCATAAAATAAAAAACTAGCCCAAACTTCGTACAATATTTCTAAACAATATTTTTAGCCATATTAGTTATATTTCTTAGTTACTTTTGACAACATATGTCTGAAAATATATATTTTTTTACGTAATTTAGTGGGCTTTTTTTTTAGTGGGCTTTTTTTTTAGTGGGCTTTTTAGTGGGCTTTTTTTTTAGTGGGCTTTTTTTTTAGTGGGCTTTTTTTTAGTGGGCTTTTTTTTTAGTGGGCTTTTTTTTAGTGGGCTTTTTTTTAGTGGGCTTTTTTAGTGGGCTTTTTTTTTAGTGGGCTTTTTTTAGTGGGCTTTTTTTTTAAATTAACAATTAATAAGAAAGCACTAAACAAATAAAATGAAAATAAATGAAATAAACTAATAAAAAAACAAAACTAATAAAAAAAAGAAACAAAACTAAAAAAAGAAACAAAACTTAAAAGAAAATAATTTTTTTATTAGTTTAAATTTTTTTATAAATAATGACTCCCAATATAACTCATAAAAAAAGAAATAAATTTGATTAAAAAAATATTAAAAAAAGAAACGAAATTAATAAAAAAAAAAGAAACAAAACTAAAAAAAATACAAAACTGAAAGAAAAGAGAGAGAGAGAGAGAGAACATGAGGGCAATATAGTAATTGTCTAGGAGGACAATTGTGTCATGGGGAGCGAGGGGTGGAGGGGTGGTTAGGATTTGAGGTAGGCACCACGTGGCATATTTCATTAAAAGCTTACAGAGTTTAGGGAAAAAATTACTAATGGTTAAGGGGCAATATGACAAAATATTTTGTTTAACGGCCAAGTGGAAATTAATTAGTACTTTAAGGAAGCAAAGTGTAATATACCCAAAAAAAAATTATGTACTGTTTTAATATTTGTCTATAAACACACAATTTGTTGTGGTAAAAATTTGGGGTGAGTAACCAACAGTCGAATTGCTCCTCGGCCTCAGCACTGGACCTCGGCTAATACTCGAGCGACCTGCGTAGCAATGAACAAACATTACCGACGGGGGTGAAGCCGCTCAAAACCCCTCCGTCGTGCGAATCAGACCAAGACGAATATAAGCTAAGCAAATAGAAAGCAGAGCTATTAGTCTGTATGCCAAGATTAAATTGTGTACCTTATAATGATGGGGAAGCGGCCTTTCTATGGTGGAGTAATGGGCTGTGTCCGTGAATCACGGCGTTATCTTCGGAAGGATAAGTATGGAAGGATATCCCGATAATATCGGAGATAATGTAGGAGGTTGCCACTTGGAGAACAATCTACAATTATAGGAGTTGTGATGGAGTTGGAGTCTAATGGAGATAGTTCCCTTGTAGGGATGAAATCCTTGTGAAAGTGAACTCTGACCCTGTGGAGGTATGATGAAGAAGAAGTCTCATGTAGGCGGAGTCCTAATGGAGATGGTCCTTTGGGAGAT
>BRYF01000007.1:8421965-8426965 GCA_030159135.1 Actinidia polygama
AGTGAAATTTATCCATTTTCTTTTACTGTTCATTGGAGTGTGGTTTGACTTTTGAGGCATGTGGTAAAGGTGCTAGTTTGAGGGTGTGGGGGTATGGATTGGTTTGTACCTTTTTTTTGATTTTGTAGTTTTGGTGCTAAGCTTATTCATTGCAAGGAGGTAGAGAGGTATGGATGCATGGGTGGGTTGTACTTGGTTGGATTTGGTAGCTCTTTGTTTGGGAAGAGTGGTGTTGAAGCTCAACATATTTATTTTGACTTATCTGAAATGGGGTTGGGGGTACTGTAGTATTTCGGGTCATTGCATATTGGTAGCGCAGAAAAAACGCGTCTTTTTGGGCTTTAGAAATAATCTCTTAGAGTCAAAACGATAGTTAATATGAAAATATAATTTTTATGAAACTCGCGATTGTTAGTGTCTCCGGCCTTTGCACGTGTATATATAGAGAGAGTTATAATGAACAACGTTCTATCTTTATCTAAGCATAAATTTGATTTGGTTGCATCTGCGAAAGGGGAGTTGTTTCATTGTTGATGAAAATCAGATGGGGGAGCGAGCAGCGATAGGGGAGTGAGAGGGTTGATTCGTTTGGTGCGAAATAGAGGAGGGAAGAGGGGTGGAACGAAGAATTTGTTCAGTATCTCGCTTTGTATGAGTACATGGTGAAATCCTTGGACAAAATTAGGGTTTTCATGTAATATGATGTCATTTTACATATCGAGGGTAATTTTAATAACCTCGTGATAAGATGTTTATTATATAAAAAAAAGGTCAAAGAGAACTTGAATTGCAATGATAAGCCGTGACACGACTATCCTAAATTTAATTGAAATTATAATGCTCATCGACAGGAGAAAATAAATTTATTTAAATTATATGCAAAAATAACAAGATAATTTATATTTGTCCATATCATTGCATTGTCTAAGCCAACAACAGGAATGAGCTGTCCGATTATTGTTTCGAATAAACTGATTACTACACAAAAATAAAAAAATAAAAACTAGAGAGAGAGAGAGAGAGCAAAAAGCAGTGAATTCACTTGCAACTACGTAGATGCATTTCTATCCATTGACATTTTCATAAACATGCTTTATAAATTGGGAATTGTGAAGGCCTCTCGTTTGGCCTATCTTAAATTTTTTAATTTTTTTTGGGTTCAGGATAGTTAAAAATTCATTAAATATGGATGAATTTATTAAAAAATCTAAATCAAACGGACTTGAAAAACCAGCCATAAAATGATTCGCCAAACTAAAACACCCAAGCGAAACAGATAAAAAAATTGAGCTGATATGAAGGCTAAATCCTAACGTCTATAATAAGGCTCGAGCACTTAATCATTTCTTTAGAAACAGTAAAGAGATGACGTTAAAAATAACAGTATAACCCGAATTTAATGGGACGTAAACCGAACCAACCATTTGAAAGCATTCATACACATGCATATAATGACTAGTAAATTGCAAGAGAGAGTGGTGGTGGAGTATTAGTTAGGATCATTTTTTTTAATTTTTAATTGTCTTCGTAATGTTAATAGAGGAAGTGGATGACAAGTCTAATAGGCCATGACTCAAGAGGATGCCCATGTGCATTCAACTTAATTATTGTCATAGTTCCTATTTTTTTTATATATATAAAATTTTAAAAATCAAAGTAGTTAAAAATATTAAAAAATTATGCCAAACAAGGCCTAATATTTTTTTTCCTTCTAATTTATTGAAGCCACTTTATTTTTTTAATAACTCGGTATCCGGCTCAATAATCGATTAATTTAGGAGCATAATATAACTGTTTATTAAAGGACGATTAAAATAAAATATAACTCAATATGAACTGACCTAACTTAAAAATTAATAAATCGTAAAGATGAGATATTGAAAGGTAACAGAATTTCAGGAAACCTAGCACGCCACGCCACCGATGGGGTTCTTGAAGCTACTTTATCGTACCCTTAGTACCATTAGTTTTCTGCTGTCACTGTCATTAAGACCTCACTTTCAATGGGCCACTTTATGGAGTTTTGTATAATGGTGTGAAGCCCACAATGGATTTGGAAGTATTTGGGTTAAATACTGTCAACAACTAAGAACAGTTTTTGGCATCTTGTGTGCTACTTTACTTTATGGCCCCTTTCGTCAAAACCTCAACCCCCAATACACATCTCTCATTTAAAATCCATTCCCCTCCATATTGTGTGTGTATGGACCAAAACCAAACACCACACCCCCTCCCCATTTCCTTTAATCTCTTTTGGCTATTTGTGCATTTTTTTCCTATCCCCTCAACCTCCTACTTTAAAAACGAGTTAAGGGTAAGTCGAATGGTTGAAGACAGTTGAGTCAGATAATTAAATTCGAGAATTTAACACGATAATAAGTGGTGATTTTATGTCGTCCAACCCATTGCGCAGTTGGATTGGAATGAGTTGACTTTTTGTGCATTTTGGTTCTCCCCACAGACAAATACCGCTTCTCCCTCTTACTTTAAAAATGAGTTAAAGGTAAGCTTAATGGTTGAGACAGTTGAGTCAGATAATTAAATTTGAAAACTTAACGCGATAATAAACGATAATTTTAAATTGTTTGACCCTTTGCGAAGTTGGGTTGGAATGGATCGACTTTTTGTGCATTTTATCTCTTCCCACCACCAAACACCCCCTCCTCTTCCCCTTACTATTAACTTAAGGGTAAGCCTAAAAGTTGAGACAATTGAGTCAAATCATTAAATTCGAGAGTTTAACACGATAACAAATGATAATTCTAAATTTTCCGACCCATTACAAAGTCGGGGTTAAAATAGATTGGCTTTTGTGTATTTTTAGCTCTCCCCACAACCAGACACCATTTCCCCCTCCCCTTACTATTAACTTTAAAACAAGTTAAGGGTATGTCTGGTGGTTGAGATAATTGAGTCAGATCATTAAATTCGAGAGTTTAACACGGTAGTAAATAGTACTTTTAAGTCACAAAGTTTGACTGGGATGGGAAGGATTGGGAGCACTAAATGAAACCGATTCTCTAATAGAAAGGCTTATCTACGTGGACTAACCGTGCTTAATGCAACACGAAGCGCTACCTTTTATAACACGCTAAGTGTTTTGGTACTTGTTATGTCTATCTCCTTCGTTGATATTAATGTAATAGATAGATACATTTCTTATGCCAACAACTATTATGTTTGGATTGGGGTTGAAATGTCATTAATGAGACATTTGGGAAGGTATTGCAAATCCACGGGAACCCTAATACCAATCCCAACAAAAATAAAATAAAACAATGGAGCCCTAAGTACCCAAAAGAGATGTGGCTTTGGGCCAAATGGATCAGCACTAACACAAACTGAATTAGGTTACGGTTCTGCTAAGGCCCGTAAGTCTTTGAATGGGCTAGGCCTCAAATGATACCCAATTAACCTAAGAATGTGTGTTTGAAAGGTTGTGAAAAGAAAGAGAAAGGACATAAAAATAATAACTTTGCTTAATTATTTGGTTCCTACTTTTGATAGGAAAAGGAAAAATATCAAGGCAAACAAGGTTTTTAATTTTTTTTTTTGTTATCGTTTTACGAGAATCGCGAGTATTTTAGACGGTTGGCATTTCCCGATCGGATGTTGATTATGTCTAGAATGAACTTATAAGACGGTGCAAGACATTTTTTTTACTAGAGCACAGATTTTAAGTTTAGAGGATGCAAAAGTAAACGTTGGGGTGAACAGTAGCACACAATACTTTCAGGTAAGAGCTGGGCGTGCTTCTTACACAATAATATGGATCATTGAATCCATAATTCTTAAGACAGTCAAACTTGGACCCCACTGCCCTATCATCTAAACCAGGTTCCAGACCGTACCCCAACTTGTTAAGAGCTTTCAAAAGATGCTCAGTTGACTGGTCTAAATCAGGGGAGAGAGAGAGAGAGAGAGAGAGAGAGAGAGAGAGAGAGAGAGAGAGAACAACATTCCATTCTTAAACATAATGATCCCCTTTTAACTGTCTAGTTGGTTTCTACGTATGAGGTCTAGGGTTCCATGTTTGTTCATTGCTTGAAGTCTCTCCCTCGACGATGTTAACATTCCACCGTGGTGGATGTAAAAGTGTGTAAAGTGTGTCTTATTATTAAAGGTCGGCGCATCTTCTTGTAATAATCAGCAGACAAGGCCTATGCAGTTGTCGTCCCTATGTACTTTTATATATCATCCAAAGCCTTCCCCTTTGCCTATTTAAAAGGAGCTTAAGCTATTAGAGAAATAGTACAAGAGCTAACTAACAAAGAAAGCAACGGATCATTGCGATAACTTAAGCTATCAGAGAAACAACTTCTCGGTTATGTGTAAAGTATGCTCTATTATTAAGGGTCGGTGTGCTTTCTTGTAGTAATTAGAAGACAAGGCCTTGTGTGTTGCCTATGCAGTTGTGGTCCCTCTATACTTTTATGTTTTGTTTAGAAACCTTCCCCTTGCCTATTTAAAAAGATAGCTTAAGCTATCAAGAGATGATACCGTAACTAACCTGCAAAGAAAGAGAAATACCTAAGAAATACCTTCTTGGTTCTTTATGTCGGTTAACGCATGAAAATGGGACTCAAAACTCAACTCCAAGTGCGGTCTGGTGTCGCTCGGGTAATACTCAAGCAAGAAGCAACCCAAGATCAAGGAGTTGTAACTCCTCTGTGGTGATCCAAGTAGAATCTAAAATAGGTAGTCCATGCCAACGAACTAGAAAACGCTGAACTCCGCCTTCCCCTGGTGAATGCAATCTGATCATCTAAACTAGCATCAACATAGTCTTTTTGTGCGGGGAACAGTAAAGGAACTGCCGGAGCAAATGAGTCATTAAGGGTGGTCAGTATGGATAAAAACACGACCTGATAATCAACCAGTCTTGATCATTAAAAGTAGAGCTAATCCCATAATTAGGTGGAAGATCAACCGCATTTGGGTCAATTTGTTTTGCAACTTGGAATGGTCCTACGCTACGAGATTGCGGTTTCTGAACCGTT
>BRYF01000007.1:8456965-8466965 GCA_030159135.1 Actinidia polygama
ATCCGAATCCGAATGGAAAAATCTCTCTCTCTCTAAAACTTTGCGATCCTAGCCGTAACTTGCGATTGCTCGCTGTGTAGATGTCTATAAATGGTAAACCAGTCAGTCACTGAACTGCGAAGATTGATTATTCAGAGGACTCGAACTTTGATCGAAAGTCCTATTAAACTTCCTTTTTTTTTTTGGTTAAAGTCTTTGTTTTTATCAAATTGGAAATTGTGTAGAAAATACAAATTACGCGTTTAATAAATACTTTTCTCTATTTTGGGAATTATTTGTAGCTAAAAATATAATTTAAAATTGACTTTAGAACCTCCAATCTTATACAAGACAAAAAATAATAATATTGTTGAACCCTAGGTCAAGCAAATTTATTTATTTATTTCACGTTTTTCTAAAAACCCTAATTAGGCCGGGTCTCAATTATTTGTGAGATGGCAAAATAGGTGTGTCTTGTACACACCCACTTTTGGGTATGTACCAGTCATTATTCGTGAAATTATATAGTGTTGTTAAATTTAATCAAGAGATGTAAGATATAGAATCAATGGCGAGATGATATTCAATCGACATAAAACTTTAACGCATTTTTTTTTTCTGCCCGTTAATAAAATGGCTAAAATGGCCTCTAACTTTAATCAATTTGTTAAGTAATTTACTAATTTTAGAAAGTTGCTTAACAAACCAACTAAGAGAGAGGAGAAGAGATAACACACCCTTGCCATTATCTACAACTATGGCTCCGTTCAGTTATCATGAATTTTATATGAGGAGGTAGTTCTCATAAAAGGTAAAGTAAAAGAAAAGGGAAAAAAAAATATTGTGTGCATTCATTTGACACTGGAATTTTATAAGAAGACGAGTTTAGTTTTTTATTTGCCAGAAAAAAAATTATATGGAAGTTTGTATTCTTTATCTATTTTCTCATAAAGTAATTAAATAATGAACATCTTTTATATTCATTATTTAATTATTAGAATACATTGATTATTTATTTATTTTTATCTTGCTTTTTTCATATTTTAATTATTTATTTCCTTTTGATTTTTTATTAAATTATATTTAAAAGAAAGCCTACTAAAGACAAAAATAAGTTTAAAAAAATATTGATAAAATAAAAAGATACAAAAAAAAATATTATGTAAATAAGTTTTTCCAAACGGGGCCTAGTTTTTTATTTTTTTCAAATTATAAACTACTAGTTTGTTGCTTGACAAGTGTGTACGTTAATTAGCAACAATTTAAAATATAATGGCAAAAATACTTATTGCCATTTTAAATTAGAGATTATCATTTTTTATATGCAAAATAATAAATTAATATTCTTTTTATAAACCTAAGGGAGGGGAACATAATTTCTAAAACTCAAGAGTATTAATGTATTATCTTTTAAACTCATGGAAGGTTAATATAAATTATCGTAAAAAAACTCCCGGAATCCCGTCGCATGGATAATGCTACAGTCACCGCAAAAGTTACCGAAATATTTACCAAACGAACCAAAACGATGTCGTTTTGAATTTAAAAACAAAAACTTCGGTCTACTGATCGGGCATTGTTTTTGTTTTAAATCTAAAACAACGTCGTTTTGGTATGTTCGATAAATATTTTGGTAACCTTTGCGGTGACTGTAGCGTTACCCGATTTTAATAAGATACATTTTGAAGAAAAATATATATTTGGTGAGAAAACTATTTTTTAAGATCTCACAACTTTCTTAATAACTGAACATTAAAACAAATATAGAAAAGTTGATATTTCCATACTTTCCTATTTTTTCCCACTACCTCAACAAGTCCAACCCAAGGGACAACCCGTGGAGGGGGGAACTATTGAATTGACGAAGACTAGCAAAGTCTCAAAAAAAGGATAATTATTAATATTTGGGTTAAGCTAATAACAGTTCATTAGATAATGGTTAAGAGATAAATAATGTTAAAAAGTTAAAACTTCACTGTTTTAGTTCTCAAATTCTTTTGTTTTAATAATTTTTAATTATTTTTTGGACGACAAGAATCTAAAATAATGAAAGTCCATCCCAACAAAGAGGAAGAAGAGATGAGAGAGAAGATTGGATAGTGGAGTCAGCGTTAAAGGAAAGTCTTATCCAAACGTGAGAGAGAGGTTGTGTTGTGTTTGTGATGTCTGACAAAGTATTAAAAAAAATGGAAACATCATAACAGGCAGGGGCGGAGTCATGGCAAAGGCTCTTCTGTGTTGTAGCTTAGGGGAGCCCAACCAATCTCAATCCATTTCAGTCAATCTCAACTCAGTCCAGCCAATCCCAGCCCACCCCAGTTCAACCCAGCCTAAAATCTAACCCAGTTCAACCTAAAATTTTGGCTCCGCCCTGGATAACACGGACGTTGTGTTTGCCGGATTCGGATCCTCTGAACTATGTCCAAAGTAAAATGTTGCCATGCATGTTCCCAAATGACGTTCCGTACTCGTGTTTGCCATGTTCCCATTTTTCTTATCTACACTGTCATCAACTGTCACAAACACCACGTCACTCTCTCACGAACTAGGATATAATTTTCTCCCCACTGAATCCGATCGTAAACCTTGTCCAAAAACATATCGGATGGGAACGTTGGTATGAGAAATGTCCAAGCTCTTTACACAAGGTGATCAAAGAAGAGTCAAACCTATGGATTGATAGAGGCTCTCGTTCAAATTTTAAATTAATTTTACATAATATTTTTTTCAAAAATTAATTTTGCAAATAAAATGTTTTAATATTTTTTAAATATTTATTTGAATCATCTTTTTAATATTTTTTCAAAATATGTGTTATTTTTTTAGAAATTAGCACAATTCAATTTTCGAAAATCATCAATCAAATAATTTTTTTGAAAATTATTCTGCAAAACTGATTTTGAAAACTAAACCAATCAAAACCTTAGGGCACTGTTTGATTCAATTTTTTAATCAATTTTAAAGAAATTATTTTCGAGAACAATGACATTTATTATTTTCAAATAATATTCATCTTTTTCTGAAAATATTTTTTTGAGAATTTAAAACCATCTTTTTAATAATTTTTTTCCGAAAAATGCGTCCTTTTTGAGTAATTATTAAAAAAACAGATTTTAAAAACCACCAACCAAATAAATTTTTGTAAAAGTTAGAAGATCCAACCGTACTAAACAGTTAAATCTTCTAACTTTTTTATTTCTTTTTTTTTTTGCTCTTATCAAATTCTTGATTCAAACAGAACATAAATATTTTCTTTGATACATACTAGAAACACACCCTTCCCAATTTCTACAACTACGACTCCGATCAATTATCAGGATTTTTATACGAGAAAGTGGTTCTCAAAAAAAGTGAAATAAAGTGAGGTAAAAGAAAAATAAACTAACTTTTCTGTATGCATTCAATTGATACTGGAATTTTACAAGAAGTCTAAAGTTTAATTGTTTATTTGCCGGGAAAAGAAAAGTTGCAGAAAAGTTTTTATTTTCTCATAAAATAATTAAAGAATGAACATCTTTCATATTTATTATTTAATCATTAGAATACATTGATACTTAATCATTTTTTATCTTGATTAATTTGTTTTCATATTTTGATTTTGTTTTACCTTTTGGTTTGTTATTAGACTATATTTAAAAGAAAGCCTATTAAAGACAAAAAAAAAGTAAAAAAAATATATTTCTAAAATAAAAACATACAAAGAAATAAATTATTTAAATAAGTTATCGCAAATAGGGCCTAACTTTTTATTTTTTTCAAATTACGTACTACTAGTTCATTGCTTGACAAGTTTGTACGTTAATTGGCAATAATTTAAAATATAATGGCAAAAATACTAATTGCCATTTAATGATAAATTGTTATTTTTTATACACAAAATAATAAATTAATACTTTTTTTTATTATAAACCTAAGGAATTCAAAGTACTAATGTATTAGCCTTAAAACTCAAGGAAGGTTAATATAGTTTATCCTAAAAAAACGTGGAATCTCGTGATTTTTGTGGGATACATTTTAGAGTAAAATATATCTTGATAAGAAAGTTAATTTTTAAGATCTCATAACTTTTTTAATAACTAAATATTAAAGCAAATATGAAAAGGTTGAATTTTCCATATCTCCAAAAAAATATAATTATTAATATTTGGGTTAAGCTAATAACAGTTCAGTAGATGATGGTTAAGAGATAAATAATGTAAAAAAAGTTAAAAATTTACTGTTTTAGTTCTCGAGTTCTTTCGCTTAAGTGAACTTTTTTATTCTTTGAGTAGAATTTTATATTTTTTCAGTTCCTCTTGACGAGAAGAATCTAAAAAAGTTTTGATCATTTTGTTTTCAATCCAACAAAGAGGAGAACGTTAAGCTTATATGTCTTGTCAAGAGAAATTGAAAAAAATAAAAATTTATTCAAACGAAAAAAAAACATTAAATAAAATCGTAAAACTCACAAACAAAATCAACAAAATTAGCTCCCAAACTGGGCGTAAGGTAACGTTTGGATGCTTTCGGGGATGTAACAATTACGAGTCATACACTAAAAACAGAAAAGTCACAAACTAAGGCTCCGTTTGGTAATGCTTAAAAGTCAAGCTTTTTTTAAGGTTGTTACCAAAAAAACTAAAATTTTTGGGGGCTTTTCTGGCTTTACTTTAGCTAAAAATAAATAAAAAAGTAAAAAAATCAATTTTTTTTGACTTTTTTTGTTTATAAACTTAAAAAAAAAATGAAAAGCTGATACCAAACGGAGCCTAACTAAGCTAAAAAATAAGCTAAGTTAGCTCGCAAACTGGGCCTAAGGTAATGTTTGGATACTTTTAGGAGCCATGCTGGTTCCACGTAAAAGTGTAATGGAATGAATCATTTCTCATTTGGATTGGTTTGGTGACGATCATTGACGCAGGTCGTCTACCTAAAAATGGATCATGGGAGGGAGTTGTATTAGTTGTTTAAATGACAATTATAAAATTACCAAACTTCCATGAACTTGTAGATAGGAAAATCACAATAGAGTCCTCAAGTTAAGATAACGTGCCAATTTTGACCCAAAATCTATGAATCCATCTAAACGCGCCACTAGAATATTCAAGAAGGATTACATGAGTATTAAAATGGGTCATACCCAATAAGTACTCTCCATTTGAGCCAATCAAAAATAAAATGGGTTTTTTAGGGTCTAGTATGGCTTTGGAGAACTTATTTGCAGATTAAGATGAATTGATTTAGGCTCCGTTTGGTATCAGTTTTTCGGTTGGCAATTTTTAAGTTTATAAGCAAAAAAGTCAATTTTTTTTTGTTTTTTTTGCTTTTTTGTTTTGTTTTTTTTGCATATTTTTAGCTAAAGTAAAGTTAGAAAAGCAAAAAAGCCCAAACCACTTGGCTTTTTTTGGTAACAAGCTTAAAAAAAGCTTAACTTTTAAGCATTACCAAACGGTTCTTTAGTATTATCTCTAAAGATACTCCCCCGAACATATTATCTTAAGTTAATGCCGTTATTTGATATACACGCACCACACCACCACATCACCGCTGCAGCGGTCACTGGCGATCGCAACCCCTCACTGATGCCTACCACTACCACCACCCACCATCGCATACAAACCCACCCCTTGGCCAAGGCCCACATGACCTAGGGCTCCCAAAAAAATTCAAATTTTAGGGATCCTAAAATACTCAAAAAAATTTAAATTTTAGGGCTATACCCATTTTTATTTTGGAACATTGAAAACTCAAATTAGGCATATTTTAAGGCTACCTATTTTTATTTTAGTCCCCTCCAAAATTCTCAAATTTTAGGGCCCCAAAATTTTTTTTGCCTAGAGCCCTTGAAAACTCAGGGACGGACCTGATTACATATTGTGAATTTTCGCAATGGCGTCAGTGGTGGATAATGGTAGTGGTTGGCGATAGTTGGGAGGCATGGTTGACAGTGTTGGTAGTAGTGGGTGGAATTAATGGTGGTGGTTTGCAATGGTGGTTGGTTGGTGGAAAGGGACATTCATGGCGGTGACAGTGGTAGTTGTGGTTAGGGAAAGATAGTAGTAGTTGGTGGGGTTGGTAGTGGTGGTGGTTGGATATGGCCACAAAGACCTCATGTGCATATATAATTAGGTTAATAGAGTATATGATAGGCCGATTCGATTTGAATTTAAATAAATAAATTAGGATGAGTTGAGTACGGGTTATAATTATGTTGCTAAATAAATTATTAATGAATAAATAACCCACACCCGAAACTCACCCAAACTTACCTATTAGCCACTCCTAACCAGCTCAACTAAGCCAAAATGCAATAGGAAAATGTGACAATCGCATGGAAGTATTAATCATGGATTTCATTATTTACTTGATAAAATAATTTCTTTTATTACATTCATAATTGGAATAAAAGTGTTACGGTCCTCGAATTTAGAACCAAAATTAAAATTCTTGAAATTCAAAATGAATAGCTCAGATTCACTTAAATATGTGAGATTACATAACCAAGTGAGTCCATACTATCCATTTTTGAATTCAAGAAACATCTTTTGCTTCAAATTCGAAAACGGTTTGATTTCTCTCATTAAAAACACCTAAAAATTTTCATTATCTAATGAAACTTGCATTTATATCTATAATATAAGACACAAATATTTTTGAATCTTTCAAACTATCTCTCATTATCTACGGTTGAAATCCATTTGAGTTAATTTAATGGCTAAGATTTCACATGAGACTATTTTTTTTTTTTTTAAATATCACTTCCTTCTTCTCAAAGTTATGGAGTCTACATAGGTTGTGATCCAAATTTCAATGGTTAAAAAACCTCTGAAGTTGAGTATATTTTTTATCCATTGGATCATTTTTTTAGTGAGACTCACAAAAAAATTAAAACACCCATTTCTTTTTCTCTAAAAAATATAACTTCCTTGTTTTATCTCTATCTCAAAGGTCTTTTTTTTTGATATCTTTCTATTTTTAGTTATTTTCTTAGTTTTAGTCAAAAATATTTAATTTTTCAATGGGTCTTGACTAGAAGAACTAGAAAAACGAATAATAATAAAAAAAATTGAAAAAAACATAAGATTTGTGGGAGGAACTAAAGTCGATTTAATCGAAGTGAAAAGAGTTTAAAAAAGCAGTTACAAGTTGGGAATCAAGAACCTATTTAGCTTTAGCTTTAGCTTAAGAAACATTGAAAAATGATATATATCTATAATATAAAAAATAAATACTTTTTAATCTTTTAAATTATTTTTCACTATCTATAGTTGGAATTCGTTTGAGTTAATCCAATGGCTGAGAATTCATTTAAGACTATTTTTTTTCAAAAAAATATCATTTCCTTCTTCGCAAATGTGTGAGGCCCACATAGGTTGTGATTCAATGGTAAAAAAAAAATCTAAAGTAATGCATATTTTTTACATATTGGATTATTTTTTTTAGTGAAACTTACACAAAAAAAAGATAAATACCCCTTTCTTTCCCCCTAAAAAATATCACATCTTCTATTTCTATCTCAAAGGTCATTTTGTTTTGATATCTTTCTATTTTTAGTAATTTTCTAGTTTTATCCCAAAAAAAAAAATTTTAATGTGTCCTAACTAGATAGTTTGGTCCAAAACTAACGACACTTTTTCAAAATTATTATATTTTTTAATTTTTTTTTATTTTATAGTAATATATTTTTTCGTATATGCATGCAATATATCTCTTTTTTATGTTTACATGTTTCCTATTTTTAAAGTTATAAAATTTTAATAAATACATTTAAAATATATTTTTTTATAGAACGTAATGACCGTGGACATGGATTATTACTAGTACAGTAATATTATTAATAAGCTTGCCATGTTCAAAGCAGAAGCTCGTGTTGTTGTATTCGGAGTTACTACGGGGAGTTGGCTCCCTGCAAGGTTGCATGGAGTCAAAACGACGTCGTTTTGAGTGTGTTTTGCCCCAAAACAACGCTGTTTATATCAAAAAGTATATTGCCTCAAACAACGTCGTTTGGGAGGCAGAGCCTTTTAAACACAAAACAATATCGTTTTGCATAAAAATACTCAAAACGACATCTTTTTGACTTCTTACAATACTGAAGGGAGTCAACTCCCCGCTATAACCCTGGGTTCGTGTTGCTTGGCGTTAAAGGAACGTCTTGTCCAAACGTTAGAGAGAGAGAGGGCTTGTGTTTGTGACATCTCACGTCTGATCTGACAAAGTATTAAGTCCCCATTTTTCATTTATATACCGTCAACGACCGTCACAAACACAACGTCACTCTCTCACGCACGGAGGTTATAATTTTCTCCCCATTGAATCGGTCGTAAACCTTGTCCAAAAACATATCCAATCGATGGATTGATAAAGGACTTGGTTCAAATTTTAAATTAATTTTATATAATATTTTTTTATAAAATAATTTTGAGAATAAAATACTAATTATTTCTTAAATATTATTTATTTTTTATATAAAACATTTTTTGAGAATTTGAACCATCTTTTTAATATTTTTTTAAAATATGTATTCTTTTTTTAGAAATTATCAGAAAATAATTTTTGAAAACTATCACCCAAATAATTTTTTTGAAAAATATTCTACAAAACTGATTTTGAAAACTAAACCAAACAGTCTTAAGGCACTGTTTGATTCAATTTCTTAATCAATTTTACATAAATTGTTTTTGAAAATAAAGATATTTATTATTTATTTTTTTATCAAAAATGTTTTTCTGAGAATTTAAAACCATCTTTGTAATATTTTCTCAAAAAATACGTCATATTTTTGAGTAATTCTTAAAAAAAAATAACTTTCGAAAACCATTAACCAAATAAATTTTATAAAAATTATTTTACAAAATTAATTTTAAAAACTAAACCACGCAGATGCAATTGCAATCTTCTTTTGCTTGCATAGACTTTTTGCTGCAATAATTTCCTCGTACATTCGTAACCAACCAATTGCACGTTATTGAAAAACATCAAGACGACTATCACATTTTTATAGTCGAGGACTTGGTAGATACAAATATTCTCTTCAAATATATATATACACTAGTAATTGTCCGTATTCACGGGAATTACGCCTTCCAAAAAAAGACCACATCTTAAGCGTATTCGTTAGAATTTTACAACCTAAAAACCGACAAGAGATATTTTGCATGCATATACGAAAAGATACATTGCTATAAAATATAGAACAAATTAAAAGGTATAATAATTTAAAAAAATTATTGCTAGTTTGGAATAAATGGGGGCAAAGAGATGGGAGTTTTAGTTTTTTTTTGTGTCCCACTAAAAAAATAATCTAATGAGTAAAAAATATGCCAAATTCTAAAAAAATTTTGGACATTGGATCACAACCTATGTGGACCCCGCACATTTGAGAAGAAATAATTGATATTTTTTTTAAAAAAAAATAATTTCAAGTGAAATCTCAATTATTGGATTTATCCAAATAGATTTCAGCAGTAGGTAGTGAGAAATATTTTGAAAGATTCAAAATGAATAATGATTGGTACACACCCAAAAGTGAATGTGTACAAGATACACTCATTTTGCTCTCTCACAAACAAGTGGGACCCACCCTAATTAGAATTTTTAAAAAAACATAAAAATCCTAATTATGACGGATCCTACTTATTTTGTGAGAGGACAAAAATAGATATGTCTTGTACACACCCAAAAGTAGATGTGTATCTATCTCTACTCATTCAAAAATATGTGTATCTTATAACATAAATACCAGTCTTGACTTTTTAGTTGGGATGAGCTAAATTTCAGTTGCAATGAGAATCTCATTAGTACAGTATTCCTAGTAATTTAATGACTTGGATAATCTTAGGCTATGTTTGGATGATAGGAATCTTGAAGGAAAATGAAAATGCTATTCTTGATTACCATAATTTCACTGTTTAGACTTGATAAAAATAAAAATGTGATTCCCCATATCTCATTCTAATAAGAATAGGATTCTCATATTAAGTAGAAATGTGATTCCCAATAATATTGAATTACTGCTTTATTGGCAATTAAAAAAGAGGAA
>BRYF01000007.1:8514465-8516965 GCA_030159135.1 Actinidia polygama
GTTACGTTTCTCTTTGGTCCTTTTAGTTTGACGAAATTAAGTTTCACGTTTATCCCTATAGTTCTAGTTTAAACAATTACAGGGTGTTTGGCGGAAAGATTTGATTTTGGGTAGATTTGGAATGAGGAGGGATTTGAGAGTGGATTTGGAATAAGGGATGACTTATAATAAGGGGGGTCCACCTTTTAACAAGTGTAGATTTGCAGTTTGGCGTTTAGATGTGTTTTAGAGAAGGGAGATTTGAAAGTTGGATATGATAGGATAAGATGTCAAAAGACAAAATCACCTCCACTTCATTAATTAGTTGTTAATATTAAATGTAATTTCGTTTGATGAGATAAAATATATATTAATTAATATTTAGATGATTAAAATAAAACTTTTTACTTTAAAGATTAACATATAATTTAAAAATATATAATTTGATTTTTTTGAGGTTAAATTATCCAAAATTAATTATGTAGTAATATATTAGGTAACAATATATGACTTTCAAAATTTTAAAATATTACTTGAAATTTTTAATATTAATTATATATGAATATTACTAATTTGATCATAGTTATTATTATTTAGTACTTGTGTCAACAATAAAATTTGGGTCCATGTAGTTGAGTTGTATGGCATGGATATGAAATAGAAACATAAAGGACAGAAGAGACATCAAACAAATAAATCAACTTCCAGAAATGTGAGTATTGGGGGCTATTTTCATCCATTCTCTTGTGGAGGGAAATTTCCAGAAAAAAAGTACAACCATAAAATGTAGGAGCACGACCGGAGCCATAGATTTTATTCAGTGGAGACGTCATCACTAATAGTAGATTTTTAATTCTACAAAACCTATCAAAATCGACTTTCATATAATACACTCTGATCATATTTTTTATAACATCCACAAAATAATTCAAACTCGTCGCAATTTTATATAAAAACAAAACTTGAAGACAATAATACAATTGTCCATTCAAAGATCAAAGAAACTCATCAAGTTTTGTTTTGCAATTGTACACCTGGTTCACCTTGTGAAAATCCCCAATACTTCCTTAATTATGCATGGGTAAATGTTCTTCTCCAAATTTGGGTGGTGTCAATTTAACACCACTGAAATTCATGTAGCTCCTAACCTTAAGCTCCACCGTGTCCTCTCCAGCATTATCTCCAAATTCAAATACCCAAAAATGGAAACATGATTATTGATTACTACAATTTGCTGGGAACAGAAAACATTAATATTTAAAAGTAAGAGAAACAGAAAGAGGGAAGGTAGAAATTACTGTCTGCAAATTCAAAGTCAAAGCCACCCCACTCCTTTGAAGAAGATTTCCAAAAGGCCGGTGCTAGCAACCCAACTGATAATAACACTAGAAGAACGTCTCTTCGATCAAAACCAGGTCTACAATCTACATGAGCACTTGCATCTTTCGCTGGATGGGGGAGATCTCTTCTCTCTCCACGATGCAAATCGACGACCTCCTCTCTCTCTCTGTCTCTCTTCTCTCTCTTTTCGGTAAAGTGTGGAAGGAGACTGAGGATCACGTGACCACGGACGGAGTACCCCCTGTTCGTCCCATATCCGGCTGTGGATGGCTTTAGAAGGCGATCGGCGAAGAAATCAGGGAGAGATAAATACACGCCAAAATCTAGAGAAGGAAAGAAGAGGAAGACCAAATCAGGGAGATTGACAAATTCGGGACCATCTTCGAATGCCAAACACACTGTTAGGATCTTGTAGTTTCAATCGGTTTCAATTTATTCCATACGTCAATCCCCGTTAACAATTTGGATAGAAAGGCAGTACGTGAAAATTCACTCGACTTTTTTAGTGACCAAAATGGAACTTTAGGCAGACTACATGGACTAATTATAATAAAATTATCCTCTAAAAATAGAAATGTGAGTTTTATGTGCTTACTTGACGTCCAAATAGTTAAGAGGTATTAAAGACGTGAATATATTGGAACCAAATTAAAATTGTAGAGTTCTAATTTTTCAAATTAAAATTATATTTAAATATGAAATATTTCTCTCTCTCTCTCTTCCTTCCCCTTGCCACCATCGAGCCTTCTCACTGAATTTGTAACATGAGATTTGTATGCATTAAATGCATAAAAGTATGAGTATTGTTCTACTTCATGATATGTTGGTATAAATAGTGTGAAAAATAATTATATTTGACGAACTTGCCATAAAATCTCGAAAGCATTCAAGTTCTAGTTTATTTAGATTGCGTTCTTCAACGAGGAAAAGGAAAATAAATATTTCAGATTTAAGATATTGGAGTAAATTAAATCTTATAAAAATTTGAGTAACGAAGTCGTGAAACCCAAATAATAGAATTGGGAGTTTGGTTGTGAGGGTATTTGTTACTTTGAATGATCTAAAAGATACATATTCTGTGAGGGTGCGCATGGAAAATCGTTATTGGAGAGACAAAACGAAAAATGTGAGAGAGAAATTCAGAGGTCAAGATTATGGGAAAAAAGAGAGAAAAAACATA
>BRYF01000007.1:8574465-8581965 GCA_030159135.1 Actinidia polygama
CTCACCTCAACCAGGCAAAATGGTTGAATTATCCCTATTAGGCACAGCTATGTACACACCCTCTTGCTTTCTCAGGCCCCTAACGCTGGAAAATCCAAGACCCACGTTTTCTCGGCAACCAAACGAGAGATAATATTTAAGCTTATACCAAACAACATTTAAAAAAAATAAAAAATAAAAAAAACTATGTGGGAACTTCCAAAACCCACATCGATCTGACCAAAAATGACCAATTCACACTCCAAACCCCACCCCCTTGAAAAGCCCTAGGAATGAATCACAAAGTTACAGCTCACTAACAAACAAGTGACTATATATAGGAAGTATTAGTCACTCACCTTTCTATTGCGTGCTTAGGTTTTGTACCGTGAAGCCGTCGTGGTAGTGGTGGTCGGAGAAGACAAAGCTGTGAGTGAACCAATTCACGCTATTCAATTACTCTCTCTCTCTCTCTCTCTCTCTCTCTCTCTCTCTCTCTCTGTGTGTACTGTATATATCACATCTCTGTCGCTGTGTACTTTCTCTCTTATTTCTAGTACTGACGGGCTCTGTCGTTAACGATGAAGGGAGCTTTACTACTACAACATATTGCATTTGTACACGCCACACGGTGCCAAGTACTTGAAACTTGAAAGTTGTGCAATTATTTGCGTAGTACAATGGGAAATTATTTAGTAGTAGTAATGGTCAGTGTTTATGATGTTAAAACAAAATTATTTTTTAGGTGTACTTATTAAAATTTTATAATATAAAAAATAGATAAGAAATAAATTGCATGTATATACGAAAAGATAACAAATTAGAAAGTATAATAATTTTAAAAAAATATTGCTAGTTTGAACAAAACCATAGATAGTATAGATAATTTGGAAGAGTCCGTACTTCGAGGGCACTTGACATTAAAATGTTGGGTATTTTAGTTTTTTTTAGTGTGAGGGGGTGAAGAATGGGAGAAATAATGGAAAAAGAAATTGATGATTTAGTTTTTTTTATGTGGGTCCCACAAAAAGATATCCAATTGGTACAAAATATGCAAAACTTTAAAGGTTTTTGGGTCATTGAATCACAACATATGTAGGCCCAACACTTTTGAGAAAAATGAAGTAATATTTTTTTGGGGAAAAAAATAGTCTCAGGTGAAATCTCAGTCATTGGATTAACTCAAATGGATTTTATCCATAGATAGTGAGAGATAATTTGAAAGATTCAAAAATATTTGTTTCTTATATTATAAATTAAAAACACTACCAAAAAGATGTCGTTTTCCGATTGTCTTTTTATTTCAAAGAGATGATTTTTTGTGGTCAAGTTCCGTAAAATTGAAATTTAAAAATTGACGTTATTTTTTCAGTTTTATGCATAGTTATAAAAATCGAACCGAACCCGTCCAGTTCAACCGGTGTAGACTTATACATATCTCATTAGGAAACTCATGGCATTAACTATTACGTATTAAAATGGAATATTATTCGCACTTAAAATGATATTGAAAAGTAAAAATAGAGAAGAGTTTTTTTTTTGTTCTGCAAATATGGAAACTCAAATTAAAATCTCTTTTTGGAGCTAAAAAATAGAATTTAATCGGAGAGAGTTTAATTTCCAATATAGAGTGCGAGATGTGTTTAATTTTACGAGGATGAGCACCTCCACGTTATTGGTTCACTTAACTCCTATTGTGATCCTTCAAACAAGGAAGACAAACACAAGGAAGACAAACACCGTTAAGGTTTATCGATAAAAGTTGGCCGAAAAGACCCTTCAATACTTAAGTGTGACAAAAAAAATATGAGAGATGAAATGTTAAAAGGCATATCAAAGGTTTTACTTGTACTCCTATACTCCTATTTATAAATGAAGTCATATTGACGTTCAAGTTATCTATGGTCTTGTGTTTTTTCACACTCACGCTCTCCTTTCCATTATTTCCAGTGGGATAATAGAGTGGTCCCCTCAAATGGTTAAGGAGTTAGCCTTCCTCAACATTTGTTGGGCATGCAGCCAATCCGACCACGCCAAGTGTAAGATCCGGTTTGCCTTGAGTCGGTTTATTTGTTTTCCGATTTCACCAACCTAAATCGATGGATTCGGTCTAAGCCGGCTAACCGCTCGGTTCACTCCATCTGTCTGTCCTGCCCAATCCTCACTAGAATAATCAAAACAACCATAACTAACTCCTTGTTGCAATGCAACTAGCAATTCCAGTTAGTTACGGCTCAACCGGAAGCCCGCCAAAAAACAAATCAAAGACCATTAAAATGAACTAACCTCCTTTGAAGCTCTCACTCTCTGAATCAATGGCGTCAAATTTCCGGTATTTGCCATGCTCTCTCTACTTCACCATCCTCACTCTCTTTCTCTCTCATCCCGTCTTCTCCGTGCTGGAGGCTGAGCTTGAGTCGGTGTTCACCGTGCTGCGGGCAGCTGCAACCTCTTCGGCAACGCCGTCGCCCCATCCGACGTCTGCTCCGACCTATTTGCCGGAAAATCATTCACCTTGTTTGCCCCCACCGACGCTTCGCTTTTCGCCATCGACATGACCGTTGCGAAGGCGGACTACACCTCCGCCCTCTGCCATCAAGTCGTCCCCCGCCGACCTTCCGGAGGCTCCCCTCTGGCTCGACTCTGCCCACGCTCTTTCGGCGTCTAAAGGCTTCGACGTCGACGTCGTCGTGCCTGGTCTGTTCTACGGCCGAGACGTCGCGGTTCATGGTTTGGGAGGCATTCTCGATTTCACATCTCAGGTAGATCTAGATCACAGATTATTCACCTCATCAGCCGGCAAATCTGTACGGTAATCGTGGTGAAACCATCACGCTTCTCATCGCCGGACAATTTTTCACTTAACCACGAAAGTCCTCCGCCGGCGAATTTCTCCGATCGTGGTGTATCTGAGCCTCCAAATGCTGAAGGAATTGAAGATCGTACGATCGCTTCTCCATCGTCAGATCCGGCTAGTTTTGATCGATTTTCGCCTGCCGAATCACCGGAAAAGACATCTTCTTTCGTCCACCAGTAGATTGCTCCGATCACAGAACCGGAGGCTACATCACAATCGATCGGCGAAGGGTGGAATTTGATGCAGCCGTTTCCGACGTCGGCCGAGGCAACGAAGCCACCGGAGGTTCCGTGGCCGTTCGATCCCCAATCTCTTGATTGTTCGTGGAGAGGGAGCTAAATCCTATTGAGCCACGTCAGCGTCCAGCCTGGCAATCCCCTTCAATACTCCGTGCCTACTCTGCCTTGTCACTCCTAGGTACATTTCTTGTAGTACTTCCATTTTTCTTCCTCTTGACAAATCTTGTGAGAATTTGATAAATGACAATGATTTTGGAAGTGGTGAGGGCATATTCAATCCACCATCAAATTATTCATTAAAATTAAATTTGAAAGTAAAACAATTAAAAAGGTTATAAAATTTTCATTAAATTCATATAAAACTAAGAAAAAATATTTTTTCTTACGAAATCAGGAAGTGAAATTCTTCATCAAATGTAATAAAATTCTATGGAGTAGATTTTGTTTGATAAAAATGGTTAAAAGAGATTTTGTGCATAAGTTGTGGGAATTTTTTGAAAAGGTTTAGGGAAATATAGGAGAGTAAACATGAATACCCACACCATGTCAAGTTTTTTGTCAAGATTTTTACTTAAAATCTAATGTAAATAAAGAGTAAGATTTGGAGTTGGCCTGAGAATTTGATAATGAAGATGATGATTGTGGGATCAGATCCCCTCGAGAGCATCATTACTCAAAATCCATGAAGACACCTCTTGTGGGTCACAATCCAGTCCATATCGATGATTCGAACTGTCCACCTTATAGATTTCACAGAGTCATTTATATAAAACAAACCAATTTCATCAGACATCTTTTGTTTGAAGGGACGGTTTAAGTTTACAATCATATTATCCGTTCATAATCAAGACTCTTAGTAAAAAGTAGAGTACAAAAATATATCAAGAAATAATCCTGATTTACAAAGACAATGACCATAAAGAAGCCAACAGTTGATACTGCTTTGATCCAAAACAGATTTGTAGTTTGCTCATTATTCGGATACAGAACATCTGTCCAGTGGTCGACAGAGCTGGAAATTTTGATATATCAATATCTACAGAGTTCAAAATTTTGTGACGTACCTATAAAAAATACTCCAAAAATGAAATATATGGTGTACGTTCAAGCTTGGTGTCGTGCGCAATCAGAATAAATCCGATTTACTACTTTCGGTTTCTGGGTCCTTTCAGGTCGGGTGCATAGTATTTTGGTTCTCAATAGGCTACCAATTAACATCCTGCCACCAGATGATTCCCATTATTGACATAATTCTGCTTTAGTCTTCCTCTATGCCCAAATCATTTCGCTCCTCATCATCGTAGGGGTCATTGTCCGGTCCTTGGTCCACATCAGCGGGGTTACTGAAAATGGGCACGGCGGTATCAACTTCCATTTCATCATTCTGAGCTTGTCTTCTCTGGCACGAGCTCCCTCGCTTTCATGGACTTCATATTCTCATCACTGAAAAATTCCCTGCCCAGATTGGAAACCTGAAGGAAGTACTTTTTAGCAATCGTCGGATTTTTTTTATTTTTATTTTTATTTTTAAGATTGTAGAACAAAGTTCAGAACTAGCAATCCTCGTAGTCAAATAGCGTCTGCATTTTTTTTCCAGAAATTCAAATTGTTACATAGACTAGGTACGGATATCAAATAACAGTGTATGTCCAAGTGTGAGACCTTCCTAAAAAGTACAGGAAAAAGTTGTGTAAAACTTATTCATAATATATATTGCATAATATTCTCTGATAATATATCATAAATTGTTTATAAATGTACTTGAAATCAAATGAAATTAACAAAAAAATAAAAAATTTATCTTCTATCCATGTAAAAGGCTAGAAATGTGATTTTGTCTTGTTGTTAATGCGAACTTTTTTTCTTCTTCAAATGTCATAAATCTAGACAATCCAATAGTCTAAATTGGGTATGGGTTTCAGGCACATATCCCACATTCATACCCATGTCATTTCTTTTGGACACGAATACTTTAAAAAAATAAAAGAGTCCATGCAACCTAAAAAATTAGCTATCCCTTAAGATTTCCGACAAACCTGCACGTAACCTCCAACAACATCCCTATTTTGAATTCCATTGAATACCCATTTCGCCTAATCAACATGATCAAACTTCAGCAAAAAAAAATAGGGTGAAATAAATTGATCACGAATGAGGTTCGGAGTAATACACAAAATACCCTTGACGTTTGAGAAATTACAATAACCTCTTCTGAGGTTTGCCTTTAATACAAATACCCCGACGTTTGAGAAAAACTACACTTACCTCCCTTACTTTTAAAAACTTATAACAGATTCCCCCATCGCCAATCGTCTGTTAGCAAGATTAACTGTCCATCCATGACGTCAGCTGAATAGTGGTTAAAATATTATATATGCCCTTCTTTTGAACAAAATTACTATATACCCCACAAGGATGTTAATTGAATGTCTAAAAAATGAATTATTTTTTAGACATAAGGGTATTTAATTTAAGTACATGGACATTCAAACACGTGATTGATTTTTATCACTATTTCAAACAGATTAGTAACGAAAATGGTGTAAGTAATACAATTAAATATTTAATAAGATATTCTAACCACTATTCAACTGACGTCATTGATGGACAGTCAATCTTGTTAGCGGACGATTGACATCAAGAGTGCTTTGTGTATTAACCCGAAATTTCAGAGGTGGTCGATGTATTTCACTCGACGATTGGGAATCTATTACAAGTTTTAAAAAGTAAGAGAGATCACTGTAATTTCTCAAACGTCAAATGCATCTATATTAAATGCAAACCTTAGGGGAGATCATTGTAATTTACCCAAAAAAATATCATTGAATTTCCATAAACCGATCCCTCATCATTCCACTCTCCACAACACTTCTCATAATTCCCATCCCACTCTCATTATCCCACAAGCCCGTGCACGCTTTGAGCGCCAAAGTACAAAAACAACCACCAATCTCTAAATATCAACAACACATCATTCCAAACAACTTAAGGGTCTCACCATACTGCTAATTTCGTAAATACCCATTCATTATTGCATTACATAGAAACACCTCTGGGCTGGTGACCACAAATTGGTCTGCAGATAATAAATGAGCAATGATTTGGGCATGAATCGATTTGACCCGGATAAGGCATTGCGAGAAAACTTGCAAGTGACAAGAGTTTGTGGACAAGAAATGGTGATTCGCTGAATTGGTCTGAGTGCTGATGTATGGGTTGATAGTGAAGATGTTGATGTGAAGAAATGAACAAGGCATTGGATGACAACAAAAAACACAATCTGGTAAGTGTTGCTACATTTTCACCTTATCACAGATTATGTATTCAGAATGTCCCTATTGCTATAAGAAATTAGTTATATACTTAATTTTAATTTTGAGAACCCAGAATATAGATAGATAGATAGATAGATAGATACCAAGTAGGCGGAAGTCTTAAAAGAAAATTTTATTGATTAGAAATTTATTACAAGAGAGGAAGAAACAAGCTTAGAGAGAGAATCGGAAAGTTATTCTGGATGGTGCCTTCACAAAGGGAAAGCGTCCCTTTAAATAGAGGGGAAAAGATTCCCACAATAAATTCCGACAACATTATGCCATCTGATACAACTTTAATAAAGTTATAACTTTACTTTTATAAAAGTGTATAGTAATATGTCAATAATGAACACAAGATACCAAACTTATGGTTGCTGCAATTGTGCTGCTGAGATCATTGATGAGGTCGTGGACAATTCTTAGGCCTCCTTCTATTATCTTCATTTAATGAAGCCCACAAATCCATATCAATTTGTAGCTCAAGCAAAAATATAATACTCCGTATCAATTGTAACTGTAGGGTGATGAACTAACTTAGAGTGACGAACTTATATAATGTTGTAATATTACTAGCTAATTCTACTATAAAATTAGTTTTTTTTTAGAAACTTGAGATGACAGTTGCCCTCAGCCACCATTCTCGTATCCAGTAATGCCCAAATAATGTGGTTAATGTTACGAAAGTAACACATATCTTGATACTTTACCTAGTTTTCTTTGAATTTTTTTAACTATTTTGATTTTTGAATTTTTTATATTTTGTGAATTTTTTTCATGATTTGATCAAATTTTATGTTTTTTTGATCAAAATTTTATGTTTTTTTTGATTTCTCTTTATGAGAGAAATCTGAAAATATAAAATACTTATTCAAATTTGGAAAATGAAATAAGAAAAAATTTAGCTAATTTGTTGAGTAAAATAATTTTTTTATCTTTAGTGAACTTCTTTACAAATTAGATAATAAAAAAAAAAAACTCGATTTCAAACTCTTATCACAAAGAGGAACTGAAAAAATATAAAATTTTAATCAGCAGATCCAACACTTAAAAACAGTTAAAAAATCTCAAAAACAGTTAAGTCAAACTAAATCTAAATATCTTCTCAATA
>BRYF01000007.1:8584465-8606965 GCA_030159135.1 Actinidia polygama
GGCTATGAGATGAACGGTTCGAATAACAGTGTGAGCTCAGAGGTTGGTCACACAAGAGTTGTTTGGATGGGTGGAGGCGAGCTGCTCCGATTCATGATTGTTCTGTTTAGACCAAACTATTCCTCTCACCTCAATTTCTATCTGCACCCACAAAGCAATTTTTAAACTTTTACCAGTTTACCAAACATACATAGATACCACTATTTCTCTCCTCTCTCTCCATCTCTCTCTCCCTCTGATTGTCTTGTAACACTACCTAAAATTGTTGTGAGATTGCTGAAAATTGAGTCTGAAATTACTCACACGGATGTGAGAGATGCAATGGGTGGTGGCGGGTTGGTTGGTTGGGTGGACGTTGGGTTGAATGGGGGTTGGTTTTGGGAGTCATTATTCGTTCAATGTCGTATAGATACTTTTGTCTTTTAAAAACTTGAATCAAACACCAAAACTTATTAAACATTCATGAATTAGACCCTGACATGAACTTCCGTTATAATCTTATCAGAATCATCCAACGTAGCCATCGTTGCTTCCCTCTTCTTTTCATCTCTCTCCAGTATTATCTTTCATCTCAAATAGAGAGTAAGAAATCTCTCTCCTCTGACCTCTCCCTCAGCAAAAACCTCCTCCATTACCACCACATAGGGGTAGAGGTGCTTTGGTTGTTGATTGCCAGTCAGCACACGGTTGATCACCACCAACGCACACGCCAATCGACCACCCCCAACCTCTCATTACTTGAAATATACAAACCTCCACATACAATTCCGAGTCGAATGGGGAAGGGAGAGGGCCGAGGGACGGCGGTTGGAATGGTGCTACAGAAATGATAGAGTGGAGGGAGAAAATGGATTTGTGTTGTTTCATGTTTAGATTAGGATATAGTTATGGGTAATGGTGTAATAATTTTTTGTACCCGTAGTAAAATGTGATACGACATGGCTTCACGTATTAAATTAAGCAATCAAAATCAAGTTAAGTTCACTTTTGGCCTCCCAAAATCAAAACATGTTTTTTTGTGTGTGTGAGATGGAAGTCGTCATCGTTTCCAAAAACTGTTTTCATTTGAAAACAAATTTCCAAAATCCGCGAGTTATCAGACCTACTTCAATGATCCAAACTAATGAATTCCCAAAATCACCTTGCAGTAGTAGAGTTATCAAACTTACGTCAATAATTCAAACTATTTATTTTGTAAGGGCTAACTAGCATATAATGCAAACAATTAGGTTGACACGGTGCAGCACAGCGGCCACAGGATAGGGTCACGTTTATTCAACATAAATGGTACGTTTTGAGTGATTGATTGGGTCTGGAAGAACCACCAAAGCACAACTTGACCTCTCTAGTCGGATCACCAATTGAAGATGAGCCATTTTCCATGCTGTTGTAAAACAAATCAAGCTACAAATGGATTCAGCTCGAGACATAAACGAAAAAAAATACATATTTTCCCTACTCCAGCTCGAATTCGAAGACTATGTAAAAAAAAGAGTTAAAAATAGCTACTCGAACTCGTCTCGATTGAAGTATGTAAGAAATCACCTGGAAAGATAATTGGCTCGTTTATGTACACCAATGCATCACCAAAATTTCATATACTACAAAATGAGTATAAGCGGACAATTGATGTCTAGTGAACCTCGAAGACGATGAAATGTACAGAAGAGAGCATGAGAAAGTGAGGACGAAATATTTCTATTCATACTAGGTCAAGCTCAAATGGTAATCATTTCCATGGAAAATTAATCATCTCTTTAGCACTGTGGTTTTTGCAATACAAATTTCTTTCTTTTTTTTTTGTTTTGGCCAAGTTTTCGACATCATATCTATACTATACAGTTCGCCTCAGAACCTCCACACTCGCGTCAAAGTGCTTCACATTTAGAGTCAGAAAGCTTCAAACTCAGCCCATAACTTAGCAACGTGTTGTAAAGCTTGCGTGTTGACTGCACAGCACAAATTCCTATACCAATTGTCCAACTAGGAAGCTGCTACCCGGGATTCTCGACAAATTGGAAATGCTGCCACACTCGGCAACTGATTGGCCATCCAGATTTACAAGTAACCGATACATAAATTGGATCAACAGAAGCAAACCTAGAACTCCAAAAAATCTTCATTATCTTCAAGCCTACAAAAATAATTGAAAAAAGATGATAATATTACCCGAAACACTAAAGATAGGTGCTAGTGCCAACTGCCAAGATTGGAATTTATGTTTTTACACTGATACAGTATATTCAATGTGAGAACGCACTACTAGATATAGGAATCAGAAGTTGCAATATTAAGTAACAAAAACGAGATAATGCCAGACGAGATGACATGGAAGCAAGCCCCAAGCCTAGATTACAGAAGTTATATTGGCTGGACTCAAAAAAAAAAAAGTTTGATAGTAATTTTTCCCGAATTCAAATGGACGGTTCAGATTTGAACCATCCATTTTGAATTTGGGGGACTTTTCTTGGTCCAAATTCGGGAATTGTAGCGCTGTTTTTCAAACAAAGGAAAATGCTGTCTCCCTTTTATTTTGTTGTGTCGTCACTCGTCTTATTGTGTCACTCCCATGATGAATGCTTGTAGTAGGTCCATTCCTTAAAATTAGAAAGGAAGACTCGGAAGAAAAGAAAGAAGAAATAGGTCCTTCCATGTAAAGAGTGAAAATAAAAAGAGTGGGGACAAATCGAGGAGTTCTTGGAAGCTTGGGAATGCAAATATATGATCCACGAAACAAACTCTAGACGACAAAATTTATAACATAAGATAAAAGCAAAAACACAATAAATTTTAACATGTAGTAATCTAGTACTCACCACCTAGATATCATGGTGTCACCTGCCCTGCAGCACTCGGTAGTTGAGGACAAGGTCTTCTTGTTTCTTCCATATATAGGCCCGGACTGTTGCTAGGCTCATGTCTGGGGATAAGACCTGGAAAAGAACCAGAAGTCGCTAAAACCACACAGTAATATAATTTAAACTTAGACGAAACCCAGAAACATATCAGACAGTTCATGAAATTCCCAAAGTGAAAGAAGTTACGCATATGAAAGGAAAAAAGAAAATAAAGTTGAATTATGGGACTGACATGAATATTGAAACATATCAAATATTCAAGTGCAATAGAGCTTCACCAAATAAGAGGAAGGCAAAATGTATGCTACATTGTTCATTGTGTTCATCTCAGATATGTCAAATATCTGTCAGAAAATAATCAATATTGATAAACACAAGGAGAACTCCAACTGGGGTTAAGAAAAACGTGTAGATGTTCTTAAATCACCTGTAATCGTAGTCATCTACGTGGTAATTTAGAATGAAACAAAGTAAAAGAAAAAAGAGACTTTTGCAGTGCAACTTATGATCCATAAATGTACACAGTACATGCAGATTATGTGATCGTAAAAGAATGAAGCAAACAAAAAATTGTGAATTACATGTATTAGGCATAATTTTAACAATTGAAGCATCAAACTACTCAAATGACTGACTACATTCTAATCATTAGCCATATCATACATGCCTCACTACTGCTCCTCACCAATATAATACATTGACTTGCCTGATTATTGCATAATATCTCTATGGAAGGCTTAAGCTTTTGCCAAGACTTCAACCTGGACCTTAAAGAACCATCTACTCCAACAGATGGATGCAGTAACTGCCCTCCAGGCACTCCAGGAGCAGAAGTTCCATCAGGGTCCGTACTATCAGGTTTGTCAAGAACCATCTTTTCTACAACATAGTTAATAACCTGGAAAAAAAAAAATCAGAAGCGCTCGTTACATTTAACTACTTGCTCCACATCTCTTTATCTATGTTACATGGACTCGGGTGCAAGTGTCGGGTATGGGCATGGGTCTAAGTGTCGGATCATCTAACTACTATCTCAACGACACATAGAAATGGCATTATATTCATATTTCTTTTACGTTTAGTGTAAAATTGTGTTTATAAGGTGTCATGGAGCATTTCATGCCCAATACGAGAGTCTATGCATAATTCTATGATTAACCTGAAATTAAAAGTACACTTGCAAGGCGAATGTCCAATGACTCCAATTGATGATGTTGGACACATATCTCACACCCTTATCCGAGTATCGAGTGTCTGCTACGGGTACTTTATTCATTTAGGGGGTCCATGTAACAGTCTCTTATTAATAAGACAGAATTGACACACCTATTTATATGACAAATTGAACGCCATATAACATTGGGATTTGATACGGTACCGGGAGTGGGGGTGTGCACCAGTACAGAACTTGATTAAAAGTTACACCAAAATAGAGATAAAATTCACATTCACAATATTTTCAAAACTGGAAATTCCAGTAGGAAAACAACAAGGTGGTGTAAATGTTGGACCAATAATAGTCAGCTGAGGTATCTCTTTCTACGGGCGTATTCCTTCATGCAGATGAAAAGAAAAAGAAAAAAAAAGCTCTACGTTTAATTAAACTACCAGCGTGAAAAAAATCTTACCTTTTGAATTCTCAATATACGAGGTGCACTCAGTTTCCCTTGCGTGAGAATCTGGACTGCTGAACCATCACATGGATGTAAATAAAAGCTGCTCCTGCAAAGAAGAAAAAAATAATATAAATTCATACTAAAACAGTAAAACTGGTCAGTGCAAAATTAAATGTTTTAGTATGCTGAGAGCAACTTTATTAAGATGTTTGACCTGAACCATGCAAACAACACCAAAGGGTGAAAACAAAGAAAGAGCGCAAGGCAATAATAAGGATAAAAGCAACAGCAAAAAAGAGGCATCTTTATAAATAAGATGATTACCTTCATTATCGTCAGATTTGATTAATAAAATTGAGAATTGATTTGAGAATTACGGTTCTGGCCCTTGTGTGTTCATCAATTTTGCTATACACTTGAAACAACTTGTGCTTCGTGTCAAGAATCTCTTGACATGACTCACATGAGGCAATTTTCAAGAGATTCATGACATGAAGCACAACTCATTTCAAGTGTACAACAAATTGATGCAGAACGTAGTAGATAGGAAAAGGTAAGAAGCACACACAAGGGCCACAACCCAATTCTCAAATTAAGTCTCAATTTTATTAATCAAATCTGATGATAACAAAGCTAATCATCTTATTTATAAGCTCAAAATCCTAACTCAAAAGGAAACGAGAATCCTAATCCTAAAACGAAACAAATCACAAATCCCTATTAAACCTATAACTAAAAAGGGAACTAATTATGAAGTAATAAAAAACACAATTAATAGATCGTACATCAAGAGTCCATGTGTCATTTGAGTTCCGCATCATTCTCCCCCACCAATAAAAATAATTCGGCCACGAGTTCGCCTTTAAATACTGAACTCTTCCATGCCAACGAATCAAATATTTTGAGTAAATCAACACCTTCGCTTGCCGCTGAAATTTAATCTCTTTCAAACACGCAAGCCAAACAATATTTGTCTTCAAATGGTTGACGAGTTCCACTAAACATGGGTTGAACATCCAATCAAAGTCATCAACACCAATAAAATCATTTTTTCTAATTTGATGAAATAATCAGTTGGTGGAGAATCAATATGATTTGACAAATTTGAGTGCTTCCTCATGCTCAATGAACTCTTCCTCTTGTAATATTTTTGGCCCTAGCCTTTCAATCACGGATTCTTCGAATTCAACATCCACCGAATGTTCTTCCAAATTGACTGTATCTTCATAATCAATTTTCTCCACATGCTGGTGACCGTATGTAAAAGAGTGGTGGAGGAGCACCTGAACTCTAACAGTAGCTTTGTCTTTGCCCTTATCCTTCAAACTACCAATCGCTAATTTTTCCAGAATAACTTGCATCTGTTCAGAAATCCGATTATGTGATGCGTGCAACTCTTCTAGTGATTTGTTCAACACTTGTAGATCTTGGTATAGAGCATCAAATTTGGAGTTCAACTCGGTGTTGGTCACCATAGCTGAGAATAAAGACAAAAAGGTTTGATTGGGAAAGGTAAAAGTTTTTTTTTTTCAGATCCAATCAAAGGCTGGAATGGTCACATGGGTGGGCTGGTGAGGGTATGGGTAGACTGTTTTTTTTTTTAAAGTGGGTTAGGCTACAATATGGGTTTAGGGTATCGTGGACTAGGTGTTGTAAGCGAGCTGGACTGTTTGGGTTTAGGGTTACTGGGCTGGTTGTTTTTTTTTTCTTCTTTTGGTTATAAAGGGAAGAGTAAAGGAAGTGGGGGAAAGGAAGAGCAAGAGGGAAGAAGAACACACAAGGGCCACAACCCTAATTCTCAAATAAACTGTCAATTTTATTGCTCAAATCTGAAGATTACAAAATTAATCATCTTATTTATAAGCTCAAAAAACTAATTAAAAAGGAACCAAAGAATCCAAATCCTAAAAGGAAACATCTTAAATTCCTAAATAACCTAAAACTAAAAAGAAAACTAAATATAAAATAATAAAAGGCGAAATCATTAGATCATAAATAAACAGTCCATGTGCCATTTGCGTTCTGCATCACAGACCCATAGATATGTTGAGCTCCTAAACTGACGACTTTTTTGCATGGTCAAAGGCTGAGTATGTAAATAAAATGCAGTAACGCTAGATAATTACTTGGTATTTTCCCGGGGAGGCAGCCGATTATTCAACACACAATCCAGACACCACAAAGGGAAAAACTTCTCATCTTCAGTTCCATCGAAGTCGGTAATTTTCTTTCTCCGTGTACCACCTTGAGAGCCCTCAGTAATAATCGAAGGAGGAGAAGCTGTTGAAAATTCAAACGGAGGATAAACCACAGAATCATTTTCAGCATTACCATCTACCTCAGCTCTTGAAAGCGTAAGACTCGTTGCAGAGATATCCTTCCCAGATGAAACTTCTCCATTGACTGAAGCTTTGGGTCCAAATCTGTGTCTTCTTTTGGTTAACCAATTAGCAAACAGTCCCTTGAGAGTTTCACGAGCCAAATTAACCTGCAGAATAACTTAAGGTTAGAGCCAGAAATGAGTTTGATACCAAAAACATGCAGAAACTCAAGACGACGCAGTTTCAAAGTCATCAGATAGGTACAGAATTAACCATCCCCTAACAGAAAATAGGTTCCGCAGCCACCCTCAACGCAACCCACAATTACCCAATCGCAACAAAGCCCAATTGACAATCGCAACCGCACCAATCATCCGACAACCGCCCAGTCACAATCGCAACCAAACCCAATGCATCTTCAACCTTACCAATTGCAGACTAAGCGGAACCACAACCAATGCATCTGCCACCAACCGGAACTAGACCCCATCACCAACTAATGGTGGCTCTATGGTGGGGGAGAGAGATCTTGTTTTGTGGCGGAAGAGAGAGAGAGAGGGAGGGAGGCTATGGGTGGAGAAAGAATCAGTATCAAGCGAGATTATAGAGATGGGGGCTACGGCCACCATGTTGCCCAAATTGTTTGGGGGGGAGGGTATTTGTGGTAGTGGATGTCTCATTGGTGGTGATGAGGCTACTAGTGGTTGGGAAAGGTCGATTGGTGGGTTGGGGGGGTTGAGGAACGAGTATTGTGGCAGTAGGCAAACAGGAAAGTGATATGTGACGAATGAAAGTTAACATACCCAATTGCAGACTAAGTGGAACCACACCCAATGCATCTGCCACCACCCGACCGCCACACGGAACTAGACCCCATCACCATCTAATTGTGGCCCTGTGGGGGGGGAGAGAGAGGTTGTGTCGTGGGGGAAGAGAGAGAGAGGAAGGGAGGCTATGGGTGGAGGAGAAAGAATCAGTATGGGGGGTAGTTATGGTGGTGGATGTCTTTTTGACGGTGATGGGACTACTAGTGGTTGGGGAAGGTGGATGAGGGGTTGAGAAAAAAGTATTGTGGTTGTAGGCAGGCAGGAAAGTGAGATGTGATGGGGATGAAAGTTCCATTGGAGAGAAAGGTAGCAGTTATGGTGGTGGGTATTGGGAGGAGGTTGACCTAGTATTGTGGGATCATAACATCTTACAATAATGGACAACACGGTAAGAAAATTATTGAAGAATGTAAATAATCCTTCATTAGCAGATTTTTGTGAATCTAATTCAAGTTAAGTAAAAGTTAACTATGACATCATCAATTTCCATCCATGTGAGTAATGGATGACTTGACGCCCTGAGGTAAAGTATGACAGAAAATTAAAATCTGGGGAGCGCGGTGTAATTATGCCAAACATGTGGGCCAAAAATTACTTTTAAAGAGAATAAAGAAATATATTAAATTTTGTTCACGAATACCACACTACCAAACTACCTAAAACCAAAAGTTGGGACGTTTAAGCCCCATAAAGTGCAAGTAACAACCAAATAAAAGTTCCCCAAGTCTCTTTTCAAACTGAAGCACAAAAACAAACACGAACAGAAGAATAGAAGAACATATTAGCCAGCCTACCTATCATCGTTTTCAACATCTGCAGCACCCATATTCTTTAACTCCAGATATACAACATTTAATTCATTATTTCCAGGAACTTTGAGGCCAAAGACACCTTGAAGCATGCGATGACATGAACCTTACAGAAGCACAAACACATATACAAGCCCGACTTTTAATGAAGCATAAAGATTCTCAACAATGAGTAGTCAAATTAGGATTGGCTTCATATTAAATTACTGGAGGAACAAATCTGATGGAGTTTAGTGACACAATTACAACCTTAGTTTTTCTCTACTATTTTATGGCGGTTTAGCAATGTCTATTCAGGGGTTTGCATATACTTAGACCGAGATATTTTTCTGAAGGAAGTTTTTGCAAGAATTCAACTTAACCTTACTGTTGCATAAATATTTTATTGTGTAAATGCAAGATTTTTTTATTTTATGCTCTTATTAGAATTAGAATTAATAAAACCAAGAATAAGCCACCATTAGAGTATTCTTATTTATGCAGATTTGCTTTAAATAAGCTCAACAAATATAAGCTTTTGACCTCTTCGAAGCTTGCACCTTGCCTTATTGAAGAATTATCTTTGGAAGCCATATTATCAGAGTGCCATACTATCAGTCCATCCCTTTTTTCATTTTTTTTATGGGGCGGGGGGAGTACAAACGAAAAAAGAAGGAAAAGGAGACGTGTACCTTGTCATCTTCGGGTTTCCCAACGATGTTAAGATCAATCGTATACATTTCTGCAGAAAAGCATTGTGGTGTATCCAAATGGACAGACAAGCTTCCAAGCCGCGCATCGACAGTGAACCATGCAGGAATGCTTACCTGAAGAAGGGAAGTCAAAAACAAAAACCAACCTGAAGAAGTGAAGTGAAGCTAAAACAAAAACCACCAGAGTGGCTATTGAGATACAATGCTTGCATGAGATAGCAATCCATACCATCTCAAACAATTCTTTCTTTTTCTCCTCAAATGAGACCTAAAATAAAAACATTAGTTTAACTTGTTAAGCAATGCATTACCGTAGAGTAAGACCCCAAAGTAATATAAATCTAATGAAATATTCCATATCACGGTTTCAAAATGCCTACCCTACTACTTTCCCCAGCCAGGTAATTAATAAGGATAAAGTCAGATATGATGTATAAAGAAAATAAACAACCTCGCCATAGTCTTTGACCACAACACCTCTGGTAATCTCCCAAAGCTTTAGTAAGACCCAAAAGTAATATAAAGCTAATGAAATATTCCGTGTCACAGATTCAAAATGACTACCCCACTCCTATCCCCACCCAGGCAATTAATAAGGATAAAGTCAGATATGATGAATAAAGAAAATAAACAAATTAGCAACCTCGCCATAGTCCTTGACCACAACACCTCTGGTAATCTCCCAAAGCTTTACTGATCCAGCGGTATCCTATAAAATACAAGTTTCACACATTGGTTTATAGATCATGTTCGCCATGGCAAACACTTCAGACTACGAAGAAGGTGATGAAGAAAAAATGAAAAATATGGCAAAGCTCAGAATTACCTTAGTTAGGACATGCCTTCTATTGTTTAAAATTTCATACTGCACTATACCTGGAGTGCCAGGAACAGTAAGAGATGGTTCTTTATAAACAGGAACCTACAACATTGTAAAACTCTCAGTAATTTCCCTTGTAATAAAACTAAAATCCAACATTTTTGCAATGGAAAAATAAAAAGTAAATGAAAAATAAAAACGAAAGGACATTTACAACTCACTTCAGGTTGCCATGATTTTACATAAGACTACCAAAAGTTTGTTCAAAAGCTAATATCATGACAGAAAATGGAATCAGCACAGCAGAAGTTCTAGATGGTACCGAATTCTATACAGCCTCACTGAATTTCACCACATTTTATTTCACAGGAAAGTACGCGGTAAGTTTGCTAATTGTAAACATGGTTAAGACTGTAGTTTCAGGAACTTGTTACATAAACTTCCTATCTAGTTCATTTTGCAACATTTCTCAACCTTGGCATACATCATAAATCATGAGATGAGACATGAAGTAGAGATACGAGATAGGATATATTCAAAGAAGTCAACGAGAAAGCACAAAAAAAAAACACATCACGTATGTACAACTTGTTCAAATAGACAACAATAAACAAACTGTATCTTTCCTCATTTGATATTTCAAATATTTCTAAAGCATGGATCTGAGAGCCTAACAACAAAGAGAGACATAATTAGTGAAGTTATTCAAATTGCATGACCGATCTAAAGATGAATCTCCAAATGCTCAAGAAAGACTATGATTTCCATTTAAGCCATACACACTCAAAACACATTTGTCAGTCAGTTTCATAAATATATGTCAGCTTGGTGAAGTATTCCACAATGAAATAACTGTCTTGAAGTATTAATAAAATACTTTGACTACGCTATTCTCTCTCCCATGATGCAATTTATCAATATACCATTCAAAAGCAATTTGTTTTTTTATCTTTCCACCAGTGGAATGGGATAGGAAATAGGGGAAGAATGAGGATAGGAGACAAATAAATCTGGAATAACCAAACATTGATGAAAAGGAAATCAGAAAATCAGAAATGAAAACATGAGAGAATGTCCACAAGAATTAGGAACTCACAAACATATAATAGGGACTCAATACTAAAAGCAGAACCTATTCAGACAAGAAAAGACCTTAACTTACAAGTGTGGATCCTTCTAAGGAAGCCCTTGCCCTTGAAAATGACAAGTTTCCAGCCAAGAATGAACCGCCTCTTTGAAAGACCTTCTGAGGATTATGGCCTTCAACGGGCCATTTATGCACTGCAGAATCTGTAGTTGCAACCCATATACCATCATCATGCAATGCCAACTGCAAAATAGGATTTTCCTTCGTGCAAAGCAATATACTCTCTCTCGTCGCCAAGTCTGTTAAGTATAACTGGGAGTTTAAACAAAATTGGGCATCACAAAGATCAGTATGAAAGTAAATAGCAAAGGGACGTTCAAAAGAATAAACGTCACAAACTGAAGGATAGAGAGATAATTAGGAGTGGTTGAGTTGTAGAACTTGACTCACAGATCGATCTCTCCCACCACTATAGACATGACTAAACGTTGAGCTGCTGGCAAGTGCCCAAACAGAATCTGTATGCACAGCATAGGAATGCACACAACGCTGCTGACCGAGATCCCAAAGTCTATGAAATAAGGGGAAGAATGAATCACTTCTATGAAACTAAAGGAAAAGAAAAAAAAAATCTGGATCTGTATTATTGTAGAGAATACATAAGCGTAAATCAGACATACAGTCTTTTATCCATATTGTAAGACATTAGACTCAACCTGACTCATGAAACACGTTAACAACATAGATTACAGCTTTTTTGCAGCATAGGAAGAGATAGGAGAGAGAGGGGGTGGGGGCATAGTGCTAATCCCACGACATGAATATTCCAGAATATGACGAGGCAGAATGTTATTTCCTTTTTAAAGTTAATTAAAGTGCAAAGCTTCAAACTTGGGTAATTTTAGTACTGCACGCATAAAAGATTTAGGGCTAGCAGAAACAATTCAGAAAATTCTGAGGAAAGCAAGTTGTTAGTGATGTACTGTAAAGGTATGAGACACCATTATATCTTAATTGTTCAACGCAAAAACAAAAAAGATAGAGATAAAGGCCATTCAAAGGCTTATCTTCACTTTAGCACACCTTGGGATGGTGAATCATAACCAGACCACAAAGATTCATTCCCCCCACCCCCACCCCCACTGAAGCGACATGTAACCAGAATATATATAAAGTGTGTATACAGCAACTGCTATCAAACAAAATTGAGATAGAAATTAGGGCAGATGAAACTGTTGCCAATTTCCATGCAAAAAACGTGGACTTGGATTTGTGTTGTAATGGGCTTGATAGTTTAGATTGAATGCTGAGAGTGTTATTTTGTTGATGGTCACTGTCATGAACTAAGGAAATTCTCCCCTTCTTTTTTCTTCTCTTAGTTTTCTGCAGTTATTAAAATAGACAATGAGCAGCAGCATGCACCCAATCACAGAAATCCTACTTTAATACACAATCCTTTATTTCATCGCAATGGCTCAACCCCGAAATCCCAAGCCACCACCCAAAAATAAGTAACTTAAAACCCATCTTTCAGCCCAAAAGTCTACCAAAACCACCTCTGATTAACCCCCTTTTCTTACCTTTTTTCTATAATCTAAAACTAAAACCTTAAATAGTAACTTTACAGAGGATTCCAAAACCTTAAATAGCCCACAACTTGTGACCATCATACCACACAATCAAAATGCAAAATAATAAACCACCACTTCTCCAACCACAGAAACCAATTAGATGGAAAATGATCCTATTGGATCCAAATCGAAGGATGCATTCAATCTTCTGTTTCATTGGAAGTTGCCCATTACTAAATCCCATCAGAACACTCAGGCATGATGTAAGATAGAAATTTGCATAGAACAACAAATTTGCATGTCATAATATAACATTATTTTATTATAGTGAGGTAAAGTAATCTGAATCAACCTGATCATAGAATCTGATGATCCAGATAAGCATAGCCTGCAATCACAGAAGTTGAAACGTTACTAATGTGGAACCAAAACTAACATACATACATAATTTGGAAATCTTACATATCAGGATGAGCCATAAAGAAAATAGAATGACAAGACTACAAAACTGAAACCACATAAATTTGGAAATATTTCAAGCATTCATCAGGTGTTGAAAAATTAACTTTCAAGGGAGCCATCACTCTTGAAAAGAGTAAGATAAAATAGGAGGTTTTTATTTCAACCCACCAAAAAATAATAGTAACCAGTTTTTTTATTTCTTCCTCTCTTTCTCCTCTTCTTCTTCTTCTTTTTTTGGGCTCCATGAGGGGGTATTTTTGTGTGTGTGTGTGGGGGGGGGGGGGGGGGGGGGGGGAAATAAAGAAGCACCAAACAAAATCAACTGATAGTTTTCTGACAGACTAGTCATATGACGGCATAATTAATGTTAATACCAATACCTCACGTTTCCACTGTGCAACTCGATCTATAGTACTTTTCAGATTATACATAATTTTTCACATGGTTGTGATTCATGTACAATGCGTAAATTTTCTCTAACTCGATAGACAAGGACAAATAATCCTTTGAATTGCACCAGGGCCTTCTGGGAATCTCAAATGGAGGTGATTAATTTGGTCTGACCACTAAATGAGTATGAATCTGCAGAAAATTCTAGGGCACCAAACTTCTGGAACTGTCTCTTCAAAGCTTTTTTGATATAATGTAAAGGAAACAACATATAGAAACCCATTAATTATTACAAAAAAAATAAAAACCTTGTCTCACAAAGCAAATCCAACGAACAGTTACCAATCACACGATAACAAAGGTGAGATCTGTCAGCCCATGGACTAAGCCAACCTAAGCTTTTATTATATTTTATTTTTCTTACTTCGCCAGCATAGGTGGTTGACAGGTTAATCTCTACTAACCCACCCACCCACACCAAGGCCAACACACACACACACTAACTAACAAAGAGCCCATGCATGAAATCCACAAGAGTCAAATTGTCAATAGCCAATGCGTAAAGGACTAGAAAAACATTAATAAATTTCATTTCAGCAACGGCATTCTTAATATAACAATATATTCCAAAGCAATAATCACAAATTATTCGGAATCTTCTCCCTCTCAAGTTTCCTCAGAAACCAATTCAATAAATATTCCAAACATCATATCCTCAAAGCTAGTTTGTGTTACAGTATAAGAAGCAACAACACAAAAGTAATGAAAAGTGAAAACAATTATATGCATCACTGTTTTGCCAATAAGATCACTAATAATCTTCAAATAATTCTTGCATCGATATGAATAGATAAATCATCATGACAAACGGTAGGAAAATAAGAGGGGGAAGAATGGAAGAAAAGGATTGGAAAATGAATTGCGATACATGATCAAGCAGAAGGAACCGCAACAGATAACGATATTGACACCAGGTTTTTACCATGAAGTCACAGTGAACTGACATACTGATTTGTTAATGCTCTAAACCTAATCATCCAAACTAAATCTGGCAGTGGTCTCCTGGAAAATATTAGCTTAACACAAAAGAATTTACGCAAACAGCTAGTATTCTTTTTGCGAGGATGATAAAGATCCTAGTCCCCTAAAAGTTCACTAAAAACAAATTATGAGATGATTGCCAAACAAATGCAGCTTGGTTCAACAAACCTGCCAGTAGAATCCAAAAGCAGGGCCCTAACATTATCTGTATGTCCTCTAAGTTTCATGGTCTTAGAACCAGTTCTTGGGTCCCACACACGCACCACCTACATGAGATTAAACATTACAAGGGGAATTAAATTCCATCGTAATAACAACCCGCAAGACTTGCAAAATATTGCATTTAAGAAAAAATTGGAATAAACATATTTTTAAATCATTCCATTTCATTGAATGAACCAAACAAACCTGAAAGATAAACCAGAGTTACCTTCTCAGTCCCACCAGAAACAAGAAGAGTCCCATAATCATTCATTCCCAGAGCATAGACTGACTCCTTATGGCCTTTAGCAGCAATGGGAACATATCCATGAGACTGAGATATGCTGTTGCCTGAGCTAATAGTACGAACGCTAGTAATGGGTAGCGAATTTCCCAGACCATTGACACCATTCGAACAATCATTTTCTGTCGCATCACTAGTTTTAGACGTTGGAACAAGTGCAGCTTCTAGATCCCAAACAAAAACCTCCCCACCAAGGCCACCAGAGGCAACAATATTGCTCTAAAATTCATGACGTCATACAGGGATCAGAAAATGATCGTATAAAAACATAGCTTTATGCACTTAAAATAAACACGAAACTTGATTAACAAGATTACACTGAAAGGAACCTTTCATCCCTGCAGTAAACAAGATCCGCGAAAATATTGACAGAGAAATTACATTTTTGGGGGCCGAAGCAAGAGAAGTAACATAGTCCGAGTGTTGACGAAGAGTCCTGGTACAAGATCCATCAGACAAGCAATTCCATGTCTGGTAGGTCTCAACGGAAGAAAAATAATAAATCAATAAATGGAGCACATGTGATGGATGAATAACGAAACTACTAACAGTCTATGATGTTGACAAACCTTGAGCGTGGTGTCTGAGGAACAGGAAACAAGAGTATTACCACCTGCGATGACAACATCATTGACCTGCACAACTTGATGCATTCAATTTCCATTGATGGACATGCACGTATACCTCTGAAGTTGGAAATAGCATGCACTGGTATAGATTCATTCAATCTCTAATTTAATATTAAAGTGTTTCAGACAAGTTTCAGCAGTTCATACATCCACTAGATGATGTTTGATTAAACTGAATCCTGAAAAATTAAAAACTGAAAAATAAATACTAAAAACCGAATGCTGAATGTTTTATGTTAAAAAGTTGTTTGGTAAAAATCTAAGTGTTGAATTAAAACTGGTTGATATATTCAACAAGCTATATCTAAATCTAATTTATATATTCAATAAAATCTATTTTCCCCCCTAATTTTTTCTTTCAATTTATAAAGTTGTGGTGGCTTGGTGGCAGTGATGTGGTGGTAGCGATAGTAGCAAAGCGATATTGATTGTTGGGTTGGTTGAGGGGTGATGTGGTGGAGGTATGGAAGTGGTGGGGGTGGTAGAATGGGTAATAGAGGTGGAGGGTGGTGGCAGTGGTGGTATTGGTATTGGTAGTAGAGGGATGGCAGTGATATGGCGGCGGTTGCTATAACGGTGGAATGGTAATGAGGGTGGAGGTGGAGCATGGATGCAATGGTAGAATGGTGGTAGAGGTGGAGGGTTGGTCCTGGTGGTGGCAATGGTGGGAGCAGTAGTGGGGTGGTTGTAATGGAGAGATGATAGTGGCTATGGTGATGGTGGTGATGGAGTAATATTTGTGCACGTCAATGCCTATACACACATATTTACAAATTCAGTCAAAATTAAGTAGTTATCTTGCTACATAATTTTTTACCCCACATCTTAAAAGGCACTTAATATTTTAAGTAATGCACAATATTGTTATCAAACCAACTTAATTCAGTTTCAATTAATACATTCAATTTTAAGTGCTGAATTGAATTATCAAACAACCCCTAGACACTCATATTAAGTTAGTCATCATGTATAACCTCAACTCAGTGAAACACGGCACGAATAAGACTTCATCAGCTTCTTTTATGTGTGTGTGTGTGTGTGTGTGTGTGTGTGTGTGTGTGTGTGTAAAAGGTGTTGGCAAAACAATATAGGTCTGATGGTTCATGAGCCTCATGCAAGAATCATCTTTTGATGTCAGTTTCTGAGGTTTTAGCTAACTTCAGGGGAGTCAGAGTAAGGAGTGTTGAACTAAAGGAGTACAAGCAAGCATTGCCTCAGTCTCTGTGATGCAGTATGCGTTAGTCACAGTTTAGAGGGAGTCAGGATGCAAAGCTAAAGCACTATATGTTGAGCTGTTTGTCTTTGTAGGCTTACAAGAAGGTCCTCAGTTTTTATTCACTCATTAGTTGATTTTTTTTTTTTTTTTTTTTTTGGGGGGGGGGGGGGCATCACCACTGAAGTACTTATCTGTCAATAACAATCAATTAAGACAAAAGACGCACACAAGCACATGCGGGGAGAGAGAGAGACTCAAATAAAAGTAGTTGAAAGTTGAATAAGTTATTTTGCAATCAAATGCAAACTGGAAAGTACATTACAAAGTAAGACCAAGTGCTAGAATGGAAAGTACCCAATCAACATGCGACTCAAATGTAACAGAGCAGGACACTCCATCTTCAACCAACACCCATCTCTTTAATGTGCCATCACGGCTACCAGTAAATAGGTAATCACACTCATCCGTCACTGAAGACTTCAATAAAGCCAAACAATTTACACCTGCACAATGCTGCCAATAGCGAAACGTTTCAAAGTGGACTAACACAAATATCGATCACTCACGAAACAGTATGAAGGATATCACAGAAAACCGTGAAAAACATTTTTTTCGGTCTTAAAAGCAAAATGCAAGAAAGGGTGGAAAGAAGAGTCTCTCTCGTATTAGTTGAATGAACAGACTGCATGCATATCACAAGTTGTAACAAGTAATTAGTCCAAGACCACGTCCCCCATTTTTTCCTTTCCTTTGTTTCTTCTGAGTCCCACATTTGTGTGACTTCAACTTAACTATAAATTAACCAGAAAAAGTGATAAAGTTACTCCTCAATAATGAATTATGATTAACAGAACTTCTCTTAATATTCAGTTTAAGATTCTATCATCCATGTCTGAATTCCAACCAAAGTTATACACAACAATAAGCATTTAAAACGCTTCAAAAAAAGACACAGAATTACATCACTGGGCAGATAATGGATGTAAATTAGGAATCAAGCAAGCTATGACCTTATGTAGTTTGTTGCAATAAAAGATTTAATTTCCATGCATACAAGGTTAATAATAATTTTTAACTGAAGCAGCCAGAATGCTTAAACATCAAACACTGCAACTGATTGTCAGAATGTATAAGAACCATAACCCAACAATAATAATACGTAAATCTATAGGTTAATTGATACAGAGAGCAACCCTTAGAATTAACATTCACCAGAACATGTACTTGATTACATGATTGTATTACGGATGGTAAACAAGAGAACAATGATGATAAAACGCAGTCGAAAAACTTATTTACGTATGAGGCGTGTAATGGGGGGTTAGATATATCAGCAGGAACAACTCCTATTATCATCCTTTCTCTGTTGCAACAAAATTTAAAACAAATGAATCAACATTAAAACCAATTTCAGAATGAGGCAGCCTCACCTTTGTATCATCAGCATCTTTCAACACATAAGTAAACCTCTTCTCCTTACGAGGCCGAACTGAATTGGCTGCATTTGTTGCACTGCCCACACGGTGCATTGCAGAAACTACTAGAAATAAATAAACAAAAAATAAATGAATGGATTCAAATAATGGAATCAACTTATCATTTTTTAGGAACTGATCCCACACTTCTACAGTAATATTGTCCAAACTCCAAACAAATCCCGTGTATTCAAGATTGTTCATTTGTCATATTTCAAATACAGTTTTGGGAGGGAGGTACTTCCTCCAGCATATTCTAATTCATCATTCATCTCAAGCAGCTCCAGCCTCCAATTGCATATAAAAGTTTACTTGTTAGGGAAAAGGAGAAAAGACAAAAAAAAAGCAGTTAAAAGTTAAATGTACAGAGTATTAAATATGTGTCCCACACTAACAACTTTTACTAGATCGCGAATTCCATGAAGAAACTAAGTTAATCAATACTGAATGTCTATTTATGCACAAACCTATGTAACCACTATTTAAACAAACATTCCGATCATTTATTTACCTCCTATGAGATCCAAAAACTATCATGTAAACATCAGAAGAGAAAGATGGAGCTAGCCAGACCCACATGTAGACCCGCTCACCCACAAAACACACACACACACACACAGAGGATACAACCAACAAACAAAACAGAAGAGGAAGAAAAAAATTTAAGATAAAGAAAAAAAACATTGGTGGCAGCGGGGAAGCGACCTCGTGCAGTGCTAAGATGAGATGATCAAGTAGGTGGGGAGAAGGCAGAAGAAGGCCTTTTGTTGCTAGGGAAAGAGGAAGGGTAGGAACCGGCTTCAATTAGGGAAAGGGAGACAACAAATAGAAAGGGGGTCTCCTCAGCAGGGGAAACACAGTAAGCAGGGGAAATGGGTGTGAGGTGTGGGGTGGGTTATATAACAGAAAGGGTTAGTGGGCTTACCAAATTTCTCAGAAGCCCATGAGAAGGATTTGAGGAAGCTGCAATGAACCTGATCATGGCTGTTGAAGCACAAAAAGTGCCAATGATTAATGCAATTTATCTTAGGAGGAATGGGAAAAGCAAAGAGTGATGGAAGGGAGTTGAAAATTTTGGTCAGCACCATTAAGTAGTCAATGGAGTTAAGTGGTTGGAGTAGAGTGGGGCAGAAGAGGGGTCTGCTGATGGTTAAATTCTTATGAGAGTTTGGGTTCATTTCTTGGCTGTCTTGAACGCTTGAGCTCTAGTTGATTTCTAATTGGGTGGTATGCCTTTGGCAACTTAATCAAAATTTTATTTACTTATACCGTACCAAACAAAACTAACACGAGTTCTTTTTTCACCATTCCACTTTGTTTGTCTGTCTAGGGCTATACATTCAGATTTGAAAAATAATAATAATAATAATAATAAATAAAACTTAATCTATACACAAAAGAAAACATAGAATAAGTACTTCAGCAAATTTATTGCCACCAGAAAATCAAAAGAAACCATTCCATTAGCAAATTTACACTAATTTTCCTACATATTCTGAAGGGTATTAAATACCTTACAATACTTGATTAAATATGGTAACCAATTCAGAAAAATTGGAAAGTGGCTTTTACAGCTATGCTTATCCATAATTGAAATAAAGAAACTAAATCACAAAGCAACAATAATGGTCTATATTCCCTTTTGGATGCTGCTTTCCTAACGTAAACAAGAGGAGAGCAAGATAATAGTGTCCAAACCATTTCATAGTGCTCTCATAAGATCACAATAAACAGGCAATGGATTGCAACTATCAATGAAGTGATCTCCAATTGCATAGACAGTCTAGGACCATGGAGGTGGTGGCATTGAAAACAAAATGAGGCAACGAAGAAAAAGAAAGTTAGGAGGCCCACCGCTACCGCCACCTATCTACCACCACCATACCACCCCCTTGACCATCAACACAGTTACCACCACCAGCACCCATCTATCTTCACCACCACCCTCCAGCAGCAGCCATTATTACCACCACCAGCACCCTTCTACCTCTACCTCTACCACACCACCCCTCCACCACCATTCCTTTACGTCCACCATCACTACAACTCCTTTAAAAATCCAATGAGGAAATTAAAATAATAGATTTCAAATTCTAGCTTCTTGTTCATATCGAACAAGTTGTTTTAATTCAGCACTTGAATTTTTATCAAACATCTTTTTAGCTTAAAGTATTCAGCATTCAGTTTTCAATAACTAATTTTCAGTTTTCAGTTGTATCAAACATCATCTTGAAAAGCGATATCAAATGGGCTCTATATCCTGCCTAGACACATTCAAAACGAAAATACTACGTCAAGATGCTAGCAACCTATACTTGCACAAAATGTATATATATTTATTAGCTCCCGGTGAAATTAAATTGTAAAAGTATTGTAAAGTTCACACAAATAGCTCTTCTATTTCAAAGCAAAATCTTATTCCCATGTATCAACATTCCCTACATGTCACTTCTAAATCAACAAAAATATCCCCATCTCTTCTAAAAAAAAACTAAATATCCAAGTTCAATATGTAACATCAAATTATCATGCAAATGTGGACCAAACCCAACAACAAATTATTTATCTTCAAGAATTCAAAGTCAATCCTGTAAAAATTGACATATACACCTAGGGAGTGAAAGAGGGTAGTTACCAGAGAATGATAGGATGGATATGAAAAATAGGGTTTGATCCGAGGTCAGACGTCAAATTCGATCCCAAAACCTAAACAAAACTAATACGAAATTCTTTATACTAGTCTCACTCGCTCGTATAGAAATTTTGATTGAACAGGGACGAGCTTCGTAGAACGACAAATTCGTTGATTCGAAGCGTAAAGACTAAACCCTAGTTTCGAATCAGATGATGAATTTGCAAGCTTTGTGATCGGGCTTTCTACACTGCCAAATTCATCAACGCAGACGTGGGTGATATCGAAGTGGCTTTCTACACATGATGTGTTTGTTGGGTGCGAGTCCTTTGACTTGGTTTTTGAGGTTCAATGAAGGATATTTCCGTCTTTTAATAATCAAGCATAAAATTATTAAGTTTTTTTATTTGAGTAAATTTCAGTAACCTCTCCTAAAGTTTCTGACAAATACAATCAGCTCTATATAGTTTTATAAATAGTATTGATCTTTCTTACTTTTAAAATTATAGTCAAAATTTCTCTGAAAATAATTTTTGCACTAAAATGACAAGATTGCCCTATAATTTAGGGTTTTTAAATTTTTTCTCAATACACCAATTAAAATAAATAAGTATTCTCTCTTTTAAAAAAAAACAATAACAAAGTTTATTTTCTTGAGACATGTTCGGGCTTTACTTACGTAATTCGAATTATTTAGTTTGCAAGGCCCGTCAAAAAAATAATTCATGCAAAAAAATCAAAGATGATCTTGCCTGGATAGCCACATGATCGGTGTGTAATAACCCGATCCGCGAAAATAAGTATTAAAGTAATAACCGAATTAATTTTATTTAATTTTAAATGCAACTAATGTTTTTCACTGTAAATTATATATATTTATATTATTCAATAATTAGGGATAAAAACAAAATACGATAATGTGACATGTTGTAGATATACAGATATGTGCATGAGAGACGTGGCGACACATGTCACGCATGGAAAAGTGTATGCATGGGAGTGTGCGCGCGCGCATACATGCTGTGCAAGTGTGTGTGTGTGACACCTAAAAGCGAGGGGAGGGGAGAGGAGAGGTATGTACATGTGTGTGTGGTTGTCTCATGTGTGTACATATGAGCTAGGAGATGCATGTGTAAGCCTAACAAAAACAAAACTCTCACTTGTATATAAGGGGTCGTTTGGCTGGCGAATATGTTAGGGGGATAAGTTTTTTAGAGGGGGGATAATTTTTGGAGGGAGATAACTTTTAATTTTGTTTGGATAAAATTTAAAATGGCTGGATAAGGGTGGGGGATAAGGAAGAAAATACATATAGAGAAACAAAATATAAAATATCTAAATATGAAAAATATATATTTTGTTTCTCTCTCTATATATAAAAATAAAAATATACATTTTGTTTCTCTCTATATATTTTTTTCCTTATCCTCCACCCCTTATCCCCCGATAACTTTTAGTTAGGGTCTAAGCTACCCAAAAATTATCCGCCTTTATCCACCTGCTGGTCTAAAAATTATCCGGAAGGAAAAGTTATCCGTCAGCCAAACAT
>BRYF01000007.1:8629465-8644465 GCA_030159135.1 Actinidia polygama
GCTATAGTGGTGTAGGTGGCGGTGGCAGTGATTGTGGGGGTGGAAGATGTGATGTGGTGGTGATGGTGGCGAATGTGGAGTTGTAGTTATGCACGTTAATTGTCTATACATACACACTTATAAATTCAATTAAAATTAAGTAGTGAAAATTTTTAAAATTATTAATCCACATTTTAAGAGGCGCTTAAAATATTAAGTGTGAGGTTGTGACGACGAGTGAAAATCAAACGCTGACTATAGCAATAATTGACAAGCGAGTTCTATGGTTGAATGCCATACATGGGCCTGCAAGACAACAGTAGTGGGAATGATTGCTTAGAACTGTTCCGTGGACGACTCTTTAATGGTCAAGTTAGTGACTAGAAAAGAAGAGAGAGAAAAGAGCAAGAACAAGACTCATGTCTTAAAAAGAGGAAGTTAAGGAAAGAAAGAGTTAATATTGCTTACTTGTGAGAGAGGGTCTATTCATTTTTATAATGCAGCTCGGTGTGTGTGAGGATGCGTCGAATGCAGTGTCAACGAGTAGACGACTGGCCTGATCATGTCTCTAGGACGTAATGATAACTAGCCCATCCCATTATCGGAATTTGAATTCAAGCATGCGGGGGTTAGAGGGAACTTGTCACGTACGTTAACCATTGACCCAAAAGCTTGGTCTTGAAAATTTTCGCCGGGATAAGTTCATCAACCGAACTATCGCGCGAAGGTGCCCTACCGAACTGTTTATGAAGTGACAATTCGGCGACATCCTTCGTCCAAGCTTATCTGGAAGTGAAGCAGGATCTTATATGCATAATATTATTATTAAACTAATTTAATTTAATTTCCCTTAATACATTTAATTTTAAATAATGAATTAAGTTATCAAACATCGTATGAAAGCAAACATACCGAATGGCGGAATAGGAACTGGGAGTAGATATCTTCCCGCAAAGAAACGACGTCGTTAGAACCCATACTGGAAAACCCCTGCATTAAAGCTTAAACCCTAATCTTCCTGAACTCAGACAAATCCGAAACCAGATATATACAGTTCGAGTGCAACACACACACACACACACACAAAAATGCAAATGTAATGGTTCGTCAACGAATCCTCTTCTTCGCCACCACCTCTGCGTCATCGATTCACTGTCACGGCCACTTCTCTCCGTCACAGCACCGCTGGATCTTCTCCACGTCGCAGCTGGACGGCTCATGGATGGACAAGATTAAAGGGGTCATCACCGGCAAAAAGCAAGAGCCTTCACAGGCCACCCCCTCCCCGCAGTCCTTCACCCTCCTCCGTGAGTCCCCACTACCATCACACCATTGATTAGGCCATCTCCAATCCTCAATCTTTTCTTTATCAAAAGTTGAGTAGAAGAATTGTGGTTCAATAAACCTTTCAAAACTCAGGTTATCGATTTCTGATGAAAGAAATGAATGCTTCAATCCTTTTTTCTTTTAAATTGTTTTATAAAAACTTTCACAAATTTCTGATGAAAAACTTTTTTCTGCCTTGTTTTGGTGAAGTATTAGGTTTTCACTTGATTTGATATCAATTTTGGTGAAGTATTAGGTTTTAACTTGATTTGATATCAATTTTGATGAAGGGGTTGGAGCCAATTTCTAGAATTTTGAGCATCTTCAATCATTCACCAAATGGTCAAAATTTAAATTTGATGAAAACCGGTAAAGGATGAGAGAGAGAGAGAATTCTTCACCAAATTTGGTGAAAGAAGCTTTGGGGAGAACTTTGGAATTTTTTAGAAAGATTTAATGAACGATTTGAAAGAGTAAGGATTGGAGCATTCAAATTTTCATTAAAAATGGTTAAAATCTGCTGATTGGAGTGGTTCTGTAAAAGATCAAACTTTTAACCAAATTTTCCTCAAATTTGATGAAAAAAGAGAGTAGGCCTTACACTATAACCTCTGTATGTATGAATGTATTATTTTATTTTATACGGGTGAAGAGTTTGCGGAAGAGATGAAGAATGCGAGGAAGTTAGGAACATTCAAGCAGTATCTAGTTGGGCGAAGCAGTGAAGCCACCTTTGCAGATGCTTTTGAGAAGCAGGAGGCGATTATTCGGTACCTTGGAGGTTTTGATGCCACTGGAGAGGTTATTTTTTCCCCCTCTTTATTGATACTTTTTTTAATTTTTGTTTATAACTTTATAGTGATGTTAGATTGTTAGTATGACGAAGCTAGTGACCAAGCCTTCATTATTTGTCATCCTACCCTGCCACCCCTCTGACTTTCCATCGTCCTATCACCTTTTTGTGTGTATCTAATTGAATAAGGAAAAATCAGACTCCACAATTTCTTGTGAATGTTGCATATAAGTGCTGTCTTTTCTCGATAGTCATGTAGTGACAATCGTTCTTTGGACTAACATGCATGGCTAGTGTCTTGTGTATTTTTTTATATTGGCTTTAATTTGAAGTTTTTCTTAGAGTTTATGACTCATTTTTCCCCTCTAGATTACTGGATAGCCAATAAATCAGTAAATTTCAACCTGCCATCCTTTAATTTTTATTTTCTTTTGTGAAGATTGCATTTCTTGACCACTCAATATAATTTCAAAGTCAAATATTTGGTACCATAATAAATAACTGTTTATGTGTTGGGACTTGGGAGTTGTTTCCTTTGGTTCACCATTCCATTTGGTTTGACTCCCATTTGATTTAGAATCTCCAAAGCAGTCAAAAGCAAGAAGCAGCTAAACAATGTAACTGTACAATAGCCGATGTTGAGAATGCCTTAGCAAAGTTTACTTGGGCTAAAGAAGCACACAAGAAAGTTGAGCAGTTAAAGGCAGAAGGGAAGCCAATGCCAAAGAGCCTGGCTGAGGTATTTTTCTTTGGATTTTCGTAGGAATATTGTTTTGGTTACAAATTGATACTTGAAAATAGGAAGCCATTACGAATCGTGGGATCGTTTTCTGATTTTTATTTTGGTTTTTATGTGCATATAAAATAGTGTGATGAATTGTATGTACAACTTGCAAAAAGATTTTGCTGTTTTTTAGTTCTTTCGGAATGTAGTTAGCTAGGAATATATGTCATGTGTATGTGTAGGGTGTGTAGTATTTTTTTCCTACCTTTGTTTGGATTGGCGGTCTAAGCATCCTTTCTAATCTACAAACTAGAAAATTTGTATGCTAGACTGCTAGTAGAAGGAACCCAAGTCCTATTTAGTGGAGCAATAAGTGCTTCAAACTAAATGCATTCAGTGGTTTGGCTACATCTGAAACTTGATTGAAAATGGGTCTTAATCGAATGCTAATTATGCTTGCTGTACAGATTTTTGACCAATTTTGATTACCTTATGTTATCTGAGCTATCATTGTTGGGTGATCTGGTTGGAAAGAACTACAAAAATTTTGAAGATAAGTTGGATGAATTAGGAGGATATGGGAAATGGTTAGTTATTTACCAATTTATGTGTGTCTGCGTCTTCTCCTTTTAAAGAGATTCCTCTGATTTTGATTATAGAAACTGGAGGTCAATTTTGTTTTCTTAATCATTTTATCCTCCTTTGCTGAACCTCTTGTACTCAACATCTATTGTATTTTTTCTTTCCCTTGTTTGGCAATATTTCTTTGTTAATTGCTGATAAAAAATGGTGCTGCTTGGTTCGTGTGATTTGGGACTGGGGCTTGACTTTGTTTGGGAGAACATACCATGATATTTCTTAGGATTTTAAGCATTGCAGATGTGTGGCGAATGAACACTTTCTGGCATTTGTCATTCCATGCTTGGCGGGTATTGTGCAATCTTACACTATGCTTAGTAGGGAGGACGTAATGTAGAAGCGAATGATTGTAATGAATGGAAGGGAATGGATCCCTAGGGAAGCGATTGAGCGTTTCCTTTTGTTGTTTGATAGCAGGAAAAGGCAAAGAGGGTGGAGTAGGTATAGCTGGTGCAAGACTAGATATCTTAGTGATATTTTGTTTGCTGTTTCCTTTTTTCCTGTTCCTCTACTCTTTCTTTCTTTTTCGTTCTTCAATTCATTTCCATGTATTGGATACTCGTTGAGGAACACGAGCAAAAAACAAGCTTGCAGTAGCTTGTCAAAAAGAAAAATATATTTGCAGTACATACTTAGCATGGTTCTTTTTTCTCTTTTCGTTTGTGGTCTTTTGTGATTTTAGTTAGGTTCTGTCTAAATTTAATTGACGAAAGAGAATTTAATATTCACAAGGTAAGTTTTGTTTGGGTATATTTCACATAATAAGATTAGTTTAACGCTGCATCAGCTCGTTCAAAAGAGCAAAAAAAGAAAGGTGTAACAAATAAGGGAACTCATGTAGTGTGGTTTTGGGGTAACTTCACAAGGGGTGTAGATCATATTCTTAATTTGGTCTATTTATGTGAATGAGGTGGTGTATGGGGGTCCATGCTTTGGGCACTAATTTTTTTTTACAGGTTTTGGAGTTCAATGATTGGAGCATCACTTTAATTTGTTTTCTGCATTGGTCATTTTTCTTTCTCCTCCTATATAAACATTAAAGATTAGGGATTTACCTATTAATATCCACATTTATGTGCTATAGGTCCAAAAGCTGATGGGTTCGACACCGTTGGATCTTGCTCGGTCGAACTTGGCTAAGAGTGGGCAAATAAGTAGGAATGCACTCTGCCCATGTGGATCCAAAAAGCGATACAAGCGGTAATTTTGCTTTTCATTTACATTTGAACAAATTGCTCCATTTTCCTGAAAGTTTATACTGCCTCTAAGTTCGGAATGATGACACATTCATGTGAACTGCTAATAGTAGAGCGTTAGTGTAGCTTCTTTGTTTCTTTTGAAATATAATGCTTGTTGATTTTTCTATTTTAAGAGGAAATTCTGTCTTCATCAGGCGGGCAATATTTTCACATTGATGCTTTTTTATTTTCCTACCAAAAGCTTGCTATAATATTTTATTTATAAACTACTATGTCCATTGTTTCACTCCAGTTCACTTTATTGTAAATTGATGTTAATGCCTCAAAATCCATCATGTCAGGGCTGATTATCCCACCACCAGACAACATACTGGACATCTTGACCTTCTTGTGCTGAATTACATTACATAAACACGGAACTGTTACTTCTCTCAGCAATGTATTTTTCTCAATAAAAATTTATAGGCTTTATAGTTTTTTGATGTTGACTTGACTACTGATAACCACGTTTTCGTTAGCTGTCTTTATCAGTGAAAAGTTATTCTGAGACGTCACTTGAGTTGTTCTGTCAGCATGTATATTTTGGGGAACTTTTGTGGATTTTGAGAGACTAGTTATTATTATATACTTGTTTAGTTATGAAAATACTTTTTTACCTTTCCAAATCATAGAATGTGGGACAAGATCTTAGAGAAGGGACGTTTGACCATGGACAATGAATTTTAGGTGGTCTGGACTTTGATTTTGTGTTTTGGTTTTGGTTTGCGAATGAGACAAAGGTAACAAAATATAGGTGTAAGACCGTGAACAACTGAATGTTGGTGTTTGTAAGAGAATCAAGACTATGAACAAGCTAGTATAGAGCATTGACATTTTATTATTGTCGATTTGTTGTAAAAATTAAGGTTCAATGGTGGAAGAAGGCCGTTAAATTCCTCAAGAAGGCTAGTTTTGAGCAAGAATCAGAGAAAATCTTGCTAGACCTTTTGGAGTGAGGGTTGCGAACCACATCTGAGGGGGTACGTTTGGAATAGGGAAGGTTTAGGGTTATTATTGTAATTATAGGGCTCACTAAAGTGCTGTGCTGGTTGTTGCTGCCTAGTGTTGCAGTACTGGAGATGCAATTGAAAATGGAAACTAAAGGAATGATGATAGTATTATGGAAATAAAAAAGAAGAAGAAAATGATGATAGAACATAGATACTTTAAGAGAGCCTTGTAGGGATTTCTTCTAGAAGATATCCAAGTCTCATTAATTGAATTTTTATCCTCAAATAATTGTGTTGTCTATGTAGGGTTTGCTTATTACGAAGTTAAAAGTTTTGTGATTTTGAAACCTTCTCTGAAGACCGGATTTCCTAAACTACCGCAACTTAAGTAGTTTCAAACAAAATGACTTGACAAAACCAACCATCCCATCTCTATTGACGTGGAAACTATATAACCTCTATCAATTTATGAATTATGTGAAATCATTGCTAGGGATTCGTTGGTTCTTCAGTGTGACCTGTGTGCACTTTTTAGTTTTACCCCTTCCAAATTCAAGAGATTGACCCAAAAGGCAGGAACGTGCACGATCCACCACCAGCTGGCTTAGTAACCTGAAAAAAGTGGATCAAACATGGCCCAAAAGCTCCCAGCTTGTTTAGTAGCAAGCTTGTGGTTCTATTTAGATCATTTCTATACTTCGATATCCCACCAATCTGGGATGTTACACGAAACGTCTAAGATTTTTAGCAAATTAAGTCAATATAAAGATGTGGCTGCAAGGGAGACTTATTGTGAGTCGGTGAAATAGGCTAAAAGCTGTCAATTTTGGTTGAACGAGTTATCCCGACAAGGGAGTTTTTGATAAACATGATACTACCTGTTCGAAGTGGAGGTATGAATCTTTGAACTCCATTTGAGAAGAAAGAATTTGGTCTTGACATCCTTGAAAAGAAATGGAGATCAAATTTATCAGACTATCTCTAAATTGTACAACTATCAAAATACTGCTGTTTATGTTAAAACATGATTTTCCAATTCAATAGGTTTTACGAGATTTTCGGTTAAACTTCGCTGCTGGTTGCAGGGTCATTTTGGATAGGACTCATTGGTCCATTGGTAGGGCACCAAAAAGTTTCTTCTTCCTTCCTGATGCAGATCTACTGGGGATATGCAGAGAAGGGAAAGAAGAGAAGAGAAACAGAGACAATGACGAAGAAAATAAGAGAAGATTTGACTCACGGGGATTCTTCCCACCCTTCAAGAGTGGTATCCACCGAGGGGGGTTGAGAGTGGGGCTGGTTGTTTGCTAACTAATCGTTTGTGGGCTTTAGCTGATATGGAGATGAGTGGCAGGGAGGCTGTGGAGTGTGATGGAGAGCGCTGTGGATGGAGGTTTTGTCCCCAGAGTCTTTCCCTCCTCTTGCTTGGTTTAATCCCGAGGATGAGAATTCCTTGGTTAGTATTGAAGATGGAAATAGTGCAATGACCAATGAACTGGAGGTAAATCCACAGAGTTGTAGTCATTGAACATAGGCCGGGGAAGGTTTTTGGTCATCCAATATGGTGGGAGGAATTTACTTACAAGGTTCCTAAGTTTGATTTCACTTGATTTTGATGGAGTGATAGCGGGATCCACCAAGGTATTGCACGGGTTCGTAAAAACGTGTGTTCCTAGCAATATTGCGCGGACACTCCCTCCTTCGCCCAACTGGAGATAGAGGGTAGTTTCTAATGGTTTTTCAAATATCTATAAGGGCATCTATAAGAATGGAGATTAAAGGGACATAGCTATATGTGGAGTGAGTGATGCTCCCCTTGACAACTATTGCTCGTCATAAAGCATGTGTGGTATCGAATAAAGTCACTGTCTTCTTTTCTTGTCAGGACTTTTGTTTTGAGAAAACAACAGGTGAAGAATCATTTCTGCTTGTGTTCTATATCCATGTATTTGTTTCCTAAACTGATTTGACTGATTTGTATCTCATTTGCTCGGTTTTGAAGGTGCTGTGGGAAGGATGAAGAGATTAAAATGAAGGGATAGAGCATACTGAATTAAATAGAATAAGAAGTCTGAAGTGCACATCTTGTTAGGTGAGATTCCTGTAAAAAAGCAGAATTGATTGAGAATCACAATTTCCATGACTGAAAAGCTTTTTTTGCAGACAATTTGTTGATGATGAGGATTCAAATCAGCGGAAAAGTGGGAGAACTATTAACCGATAAGTTGAAAAGTTTATGAAATGACTGATTTAATGTTAGATTTTTTTCCCATTTGCCAGTGATATGAAATTCCCCGTTGATAATATTTGCTCGATCGGATCAAGTGATCTGCTTAAGGGGTGAACAGCTTCCTTTAAGTTGTACATTGTTTTGGCATGATTTAGAGATGGAACTGATTCCAATACTGAATACCAAACCATCCATTGCTATTTACCTTCCACTATTCGTTTGTGCTATGTTTGGATCTCGGATTTGTGATGGTGGAGGAAAAAGAATGGAAAGTAATTAATTACTTATATGCTTTTTATTTTCAAATTGGTGGATTTGGCGTGTCCTTACTTTTGTTGCTGTGAGTTGCAACTTCTCATTCTCTTATTCAAGAATTGGATACACTGGGGACCAAATAGACAATTTGGTCAACTCTCCGCCATCCAAACCATCAACACCTGCCTAGCCTCTCACTCCTCCCAAGTCTCCCTCGAGCCCCTTCTCCCCTCGCCAAGGACATCACCGAAACCCTGAAATTCACCCTCAATCGCCTCGGTTTCCCTCCCAACAAACTCGAAGAAGACCTCTATATTGTCCTCAAGCAACTCAATTGCCCGATTAAGCTCGACAGATCGGGGTTTTGAGCCCCGGATCCCCTCACTCGTGGCCGAATCTCCTTATGGTGATTCGGTGGCTGGTACTTATGGTGATTCGGTGGCTGGGCTGGTACTTATGGTAATTCGGTGGCTGGTACAAATCGCGAGGTGCATCGATCGCTTGTACGATTCGTCACGGTTGAAGCCATTTTTTTAAGATAATTGCGTGCTTGCTTATGTGAAGACGTTGCACGCGATGACCGTGCAATTGGAGGCCAAGTTTAGGGAAAACAGGAGGGTTTGTGAGGAGAATGAGGGGTTGAAGAAGAGGATCGAGTTGCAGAGGGAGCTGGAGGCGGAGAGAGAGAGAGATTGGGGAAGCTGAGAGCGTGGGAGGCAAAATCTTGGGATCTTGATACTACAATTGGGCACAAGTTCTAGGAGATTGAGGCCATTTCAATTGAGTGCAACCAAGCAATCAAGAGCTTTTGTTCCGACCCTAGTTTGGGCTAGTTTTTTTGAGTTATAGTTGCATTGATTATCGAGTTTATGTGTGTTTTAGAAATTTTTTTAACGATCGATTAAAATTTTATATTTTTTCAATTTTAAAATATGTATTTTTTAAAAATTTTTGAAAAAAGGTAATTTTTTCTTATTGGAATAGATTGTCTCCAGTTAATAGTAATAATAAAACGAAAAAGAAAGAAATATTTACTGGTATTTGAAATGAGTTTTCTAATGACTGGAGGCAGTTTGTTGTCAACTAAGACAGATGATCCAGTCCTTTATTTGAATGGTAGGAATTGAGGGGGAATGAGAATAATATTTTTAACAATTTGAATGTGGTAGGAATGGAAATGTGATTTCTTATTTTTCAATTCAGTAGGAATATGATTTTTATACTGAAGAGTGTGATCGTTCCACTCGCTCCTTGTAAGGGGTAGTTAGGGATGAACGGAGAATTTTATTTTTGGAGAGATGGATGTACAAACAAACACAGAATTTGTAGCTTACGTATTAAATTTAACATTAGTTTTAACTTTGGGGTGACAAACCTATATAATTTAATAATATTAGCAATTAATATTACTACAAAATTAGGATTTTTTTATAAAAATTTTAGGGTAATGGTCGCCCTCAACTGCCTTCCCATGGGTCCATTCTTGGGGATAAGAATGGCAATTTCATCCAAACTGAACCAACTACTTGGGGGGTAGGTTTTACCCAAATTTTCGTCCATGGTAGTATGAATGCAATTATCATGAATTTACCCATATCCGATCCATATTTAAAGTTATTTTGCATGAATGACTTTCACAACCGAATCTACAACCAAGATGAACAACTCGAATCATTAGTATGAATCTACGACCGAAATGAACAACTTGGATCATTGATATGAGCTCGAGGTTGGACCCATAATTGGGGTATGGAGGGGGATGATCCCTAGCAAAAAGTGCTACATAAGTGCAAAAAAGTGGGATGGCTTCACTGTACCTCCGGTCCTATGCTTTTGCCATTATGAATGTTAAGATCATGTTTCTATAAAAATGGGATCAAAATAAATGGGAATAAATGAGACCTCTTTAATTTTGTGATTCAATGATTATACTGTTTTATTTTTATTTTTGGTTTGAGATTACAATAATTCAGATTTTTCTATGCTATCTATGGGAAGTTATTGGTGATTTTTTGGGGAAAATATAAGAAAACTCACAAACTTTCGACCAAATGTCTTATCGACACCTCAACTTAAAAAAAAATAATTAAACATCTTAACTTTAAAGTTTGTCATTAATTAGACTTTTGAACTCAAATTCCTTTAGAAATTGGACGGAACAATTCGTGTTGGCGCTTAGCTGGCCACACGTTGCGCTAACTTGGAAACCATAATGCTTTAGAGGTTCACGATCCTGCCATCAAAGATCACACCATCTTTGATTGAATCCATAATCTAATTATCAATGCTAATTCAACAATGATTACGTATAAAATAACCATAATTTTACTAATTACTCTTTCTCTAAACCATTAGGGGTTTCAAATCAGCGTCACGTATGGCCATCTAAACGCTAACATGGATTGATCAGTCAAATTTCTAACAAAATTTGAGCTCATGAGTCTGATTGATGACAAACTTCAAAGTTCAGGTATTTAATTGAATTTTTTTTAAGTTCAAAAGTCTATGAGATATTTGGTCAAAAGGTTAGATTTGTTTATATTTTTCCTTAATTTTTTGTACATATCACTTATCAAATAGTTTTTCAATTTAAAAAATTCAGCATTCAATTTTTAATTTTTAATTTTATCAAACAACAACTAAGAATGTGTTTAGAAGTTATTTGATTTGTAGAAGGATTTATGAAGTGGAATTAAAGTTAAAGAAATAAATTGAATATTTTCATTTTATTATTTTCTTATATATTCCTGGACTTGACAAAGGTGCTAGGCACATGCTGCCTGCATTATTTGGACCCACCTTAGTCTTAATGAAGTAAACAGAGGCAGCATTATTTGGACCCCCCTTAGTCTTAATGAAGTAAACAGAGGCAGCATTATTTGGACCCACCATTTACAGGACTCGACAAGTATATAACTCATAAAAAAATAAATTGATTGAATACTTGTATACAGATGATTAGATCGTATTCTTTCCGAATAAATAAACGGCAAGTATGATTTTAACAATGAACTGTAACACGAGTACGGATTGATTAAATGACTACCAATGTTCAATCAATTTGAGTTTTTGCATAAATTATATACTCAATAAGCCCAACGAATAAGGTTTTCAACTGCATTGTCTCCATATGATGCGGGGAGCATGGCACCCAATAAACCTTATGTTTCGTCATGCATTTCTTTTTTACCATTATTTTTTATGGGTTTTCTTACAAATCCATGACCCTTAGACTATGTTTAAATTAACAATTTAGTGGAAAAAAAAAAAATCTAATAATTATGAACTATTAAATCATCTAACTTTTTTATTTCCTTTCTTCCAGGAAATCCTCCATCCATCCAAACACAATCTCATAGAAAGTGATTGATAAATGGGAACCAATTGATTTACTAGCTGTCTTAGCTATCAACATAGACTACTCATACAAGTCCTTTTTGTGTTACAATTCTCAAATTTAAAAGTGAAAAAAATACTATAAAAGGAGGAATTTAGTCAAATTAGAGTTTAGACTTCCTCTTTTTATTTTAATTTTTGTTTATCTATCCACTTTTAGAACTTAATTAAATATCTTATAATTCAAAATATACCGAAAATAACCTCGTATCTTCTCCCACTTTGGTAACTGAAGCATAAATCACCCTGAAAATTCTGAGATCACGATTGAAGGTTCCAATCAAATAACTCGTCGGTCGTAAATATATTTGAATCAACATCACAATCTAACCTCTGAATAAGAACGCACGAGTTGCTATCATCTGGAAAACTTAAAAAGTGGAAAACAAGTTTTGGACTTGACAGGTATGACGAAACAAGCTTCAATGTCCTTTACAAGTTATTATAAATTTATCATAATAATTCCATTACATGAAAAATCTGATAAGATTGGTATTGGATGGACATGACATCTCAAGGTTACAATAAATTTATCGATCATAGTTAACTACACATTATGATAAAATAATATTTAACTCCAAATTATGATAATACTTCTAATTTATCTGGTTATGATAAATTTATTATAAACACTTCTATTTTAGAATTAATTTTGCACAATACAATTTTGATAATTATTTTCGACAGCAAAAATATTCATTATTTTTATATATTATTCATTTTTTAGCAAAAATAATTTTTGAGAATTTGAGAAAACCTTTATGATATTTTCTAAAAAATTCATTAGCAAAAATAATTTATTGTTTTAAAAAAATCTCAAAAAACAATAAATTTTCATAAAATTATTCAGCAAAAACTAATTCCCAAAGGGGTTAAATACACTTTGCAAGTATTGCTAAATTCTCACTTTGGCTCTCTAACTAAAACTTTTTCTGCTTTGGCACTTGACTTATTAATTTGGTTGCAATCAAGACCAATCAATCTGTCAATTTTTTTTTTAACAAAAGAGATGCCATCTGGCGCCTATGTTGCCCTAACCCTAACCCTAACACTAAAACGCTATTACATGCCCGCACCACCACCACCACTGCCCCCCTCCCCCCCAAACCACCCTCCTACCACCATTACCCTAAAACCAAACGTCTAAACCACCACCATCAAAATGCAACCGCCAAAACGCAACCACCTTACCCCCGTACCAGACACGGACATGCAGAAACCCAAAGAGAGAGAGAGAGAGAGAGAGAGAGAGAGAGAGAGAGCTAGGCTTGCTTGAATCGCACCACCACCGCTCAAAACGCACTTCTCATCACCGACCGATTCCAGCAATACCACTGCACAATCGCAAGCCTTAGATCAATTCCAGCAACGCCAATGATGCTTCTCTCTGTTTGTGTGTCGCTTAACTATGGCTGTCTGTGGCGGTATTGCTGATGAATGGTGATGGTGGGGAAGACGGTTTGGAAGGTGATTAAGGATTTTGGGGTGGGTTGGATTGATTTTGCTAGTGGCAGCGGCCGCGACGGCGGTGGTGGTAGTGGGATTGGGGTTAAGGTTAGGGTTAGGCCCTTAGGATTGAGAGCAGAGTTAGGATAATTGGTTTTGGGAATTGGGTATGGGTTGGATGTGCCACAAGCATTACGTGCCGCCAAATGTCACTTTCCTTTAATTAATGAGTAGTGATAGGTACACACCCACTTTTGGGTGTGTACAAGACACACCCATTTTTGCCCTCTCACAAAACAAGTGGGACCCGCCCTAATTAGGGTTTTCACGTTTTTCTAAAAACCCTAATTAGGGCGGGTCCCATTTATTTGTGAGAGAGCAAAATGGGTGTGTCTTGTACACACCCACTTTTGGGTGTGTACCAATCATTTTCCTTAATTAATTGGTGGGCGGAGATTAGTTAATGAGCAGTCTTGATTGCAAACGTTTCATTTATTGAAGGACCAAAGTGGAATCAATCAATACTTTAATGGAGAAAGTGTATTGAAGCTTTTGTGGTACAATATTGGACCATTTGTCAGGACAAAAATGTAAAGAGCGTTTCTCAGTTGGGTATATACTTCACTTTTACCCCTAAACTATAACTATCCAATTTTTTTTTGTTAATTTGGTCTAATTATAGATTTTTGTTTAAATCATAGACGAAAAAATAAACGACGGACACTATTTAGTGGTAGAACGGACCACGCCGATACGATTAATAGGTAATTATGATTTGTCATGCGTGGAATCACGTGTGCTTCATGTGATTTTTGTATCGAAGTATAAAATTACTCCATCTAACGAACAATGTGTTAAATGTAGAATTAGGACTTCAATTTTTTTCAATTATAGGCTCGAAATACTTAATCAAGTTTAGGGAGATTTTCCTACTATGTAGGTGTATATACTATATATAGTGTATGTACACATTTTTGGCAAGAGATTTTCCTTCAACTGTGTGAAATGTCGGTTTTACTAAACAGTACACAAGTGATTGGGACATAAATCAGTAATTAGATCAAATTGACAAAAATAAATAGTTAAGGAACAACATAGACGCAATCAATAGTTTAGGTATGGCGTACACAATCCGGGTATAGTTTAGGGATAAAAGTGAAATATACCCTTTCTCAGTTTGTAACAAAACTTCGTTTAGAAGTCACATATATGAGCTAGCAGAAGTCACTCCTTTTATCATTTGCTTTTTGACTCATTTCTTGTTGTCCTTACTGTCTCTCTGCAACTGGGTTCTTTTTATTTTCCCTCACTATCTATTGAATTCCCACAACTTTCCTTCCGGAAAATCATTTTATTGGCCTTCCGATCAGAGGTGGGTAGTTACCATTTCTTGTCAGATAGCTTTATCAAGCCTTTCTTTGTGTTTGAACTGCATTATATTTTTATGCATTTGATTTGTATCTAAAGGTTGTCTCGCTTTTAATCTTCAATTCATAATTTGTATATCAAGGTTAATGTAGTCACCTTGGTAGAGTGTTTGATCAAGTGAGTTTATGGGTTCTTCTATTGATGCTGTTATTGGTTGAGCGTATGATTAATGTGGGTTCAATTCGTTTCGATTTTCGTTTTTTTTTTGTTTTCGTGAAGGGTTTGCTAATTCAATCCACCCTAGAAGGTTCATGAAGGGTTCTTGCAAGTAATTGCTGCCGCAAATTATTTCTTTGAAATTCATTATTGGGTGTTTGTGCGTGTGCATTTAATTTGTCTGTCACAGATTGTCCTTTTTTTAATTTTCACTAATCTTTAAAATCTAATTCATAGAAGTTTGTGATTTTGAAGAATGGCAAAGAGTTTGATTAAACGGGTTTAGGGCTTTTTCTTGCTGTGATCATTCGACAATATGTTAATTACTGCTGTTCTTGGTTGAGTACATGCATGTGGATTCAATTCAATTCAGTTTTTTTTTATGGATTAAAGCTTTTCTTTGGGGGCTTGCTAATTCAATCCAATGTAGAGGGTTCTTG
>BRYF01000007.1:8756965-8759465 GCA_030159135.1 Actinidia polygama
TTAGTGTTTTTTTGTGGGTCCCACTAAAAAATCATCCAATGGATAAAACATATGTTCAACTTTAGAGGTTTTTGTTCATTGAGTCTCATACATTTTGATAAGAAGGAAGTGATAGTTTTAGGCGGAGAAAAATAATCTCAGGTGAAATCTCAACCGTTAGATTTCACTTAAATGGATTTCAACCGTAGATAGCGAGAGATAGATTTAGAATTCAATCTAAGTTCTAATTTGTATTATAGACTAGATCTTATCAATTTTTTAGAGAGTACAACTCGAGCCGAGTTAAAATATATTATTCAAGCATTAATCTCTAATAAGATTTTACCGAGACCGAGACCGAGACCGAGACCGAAATCAAAACTCGATCCCGAATCAAAATCAAAATAAATCAAAATCAAAATCAAAATCTAGCTGCATGGTTTGTTGGAAACCCTAGCTAGGTAGATTCATCCAGTGAATTAAGGGCAATACATATGATATGAATTTGGAAGCCGTTTGTTTATGGAAAGGCATAGTTTTGGTGGCGTGGTGTGGTGTAGTGGTTTTGTCCCACATCTTCTAAATACAAGCGAGAGAGAGGGATGTGGGTGTATAAAAGAGGAGTGAGAATTAGGGTAAAAATTACATACCTGGACGGGGTCAATGGGTGATCATGCAGGCCCATGGCCTAGGCTGGTGGCTTTCATTGCACATTTGGAAAGTGCACAAGCCTAACATCTCTCCTTGTGGGAGACTGTACGTCATAATTTCTGGTAGTGGGGCCTGCGCTTGCGCGGGCCCTATCAATTCTTCTACTTAAGGCTCTTGCAAATTTTAAAGGCTTAGTTTGGCCAGTTTTTCTTTCCTTCTTGAGATTTCAGGTTTTTTGGTTTTTAAAATTTTAAATTAAAATTTCTATTATTAATTATTTGATTAGTTTTATTTATATTTGCTCTGTTTATGACGAGATAGATGATCAAAAATGGAAAGATCTTCATGGCAAAAAATTCAAATATTTTGTTTTAGGCTAAATGTTTTTGGATTTGGCAAAGGAGATGGATTTCTCAAGGTTTCAGTTTTTATTTATTTTTTTAATTGTTTGATCATTTTTTTTTAATATTTGCTCGGTTTATGATGAGATGGATGTTCAAAAATGGAAAGATTTTCATGGCAAAAAATTCAAATATTTTGTTTTAGGCTAAATGATTTTGGATAAAGATTTGGCAAAGGAAATGAATTTGGAAAGGAGATGATGTCCTTTTGATTTTTCTAGGAACCGATTTTCTCTCACCAATTTTTTTTCTCGTTAAGAGGAACAGAAAAAAATAAAAATAAAAAAATTAATTAAAAATAAAAATCTCAAAACCTAAACAACTAAAAATTTAAATATCTAAAAAAATAGTAGGTCAAATTGGGTAATAATAAAAAAGAGAATTAAAAGGCGTTGCTTTATTTTTCTTTTATGTTCTATTGACAAATTCTTTAGGCTCAGTTGAGATTAATTTTAATTTTTCCTTGATCCAAATACAACGTTAGTAATTCTATCCCTAATAATACTGTGCAAATATAAAAATAATTTTTTAATGTATTTGGATCAATGATTTTAGAAAGAATTTGAAAAATGAAAAAAAAAATTAAAAGAAAAATATTAAATCTGAACTGTTTTTCTTTTTCTTCCATCAAATCGTTCATCCAAACGGAGCATAGTAATGAAATAGAAACAATCTTCTTGTGAAAGAAGGAACTGAGAAAAACGTTTACTCTTAGTGTTTAATTATTTTACGAGACTTTGTAAAAACCACTGGGTTTGGCCTTTCGCTTTCAAAGAATCTGTAAGCAAAAAACTAATGACAATCGAGAAGACGTACCCCTCTCTCTCTCTCTCTCTCTCTCTCTCTCCATTAGTCCCACATCGAGAGAGAGAGGGAAAGAGGGGAAGCGAACAATGCTATAAATGAGTTGCAATGTGCTACGTTAATACATACTTACCTGGACGGGGTAACTGAGTGATCAACGAGGCTCATGGCCTAGGTTAGCGGCCTCCATTACACAGAGGAGGGGCGCTCGCCTAAGATCTACCCAAGTGGTGGAGTCTACGTCATAATTTGTGGCAGTGGGGGCCTGCGTTCGAGCGCCCTTGCCCTAATTAGTTCTCAGAAATTGTCTTGATGTGAAAAGCACTTTCATAGCCAGGTTATAGAAATATTTCTTTCGATTTTTGGGAGCATTTTCGTTAGTCTGAAGTTCCTGAAAACCATTTCTATTTCCCATCGTTCTCTGTTTGTTGAAAACAAATTTTTAGGTGTTGAATGTGGCCCATTCTATCCAATTTTTTGAAAGCATTTCCGTTTCCAATCCTATTCAGTTTTGAAAGCACTTTTATTTCATTAGAGGTGTAGCCCCCGTCCTGTTTAATTTTTGAAAGCATTTTTGTTTTTCTGGGCCTGGCTCGGTTCCAATCAGTTTTGAAAGCATTTCTGTTTCTCAAATCCATTTTTTCCCCTCTCAGTTTCTGTATTTA
>BRYF01000007.1:8804465-8806965 GCA_030159135.1 Actinidia polygama
TAATTAAAAACTGAAAAACTGCTCAAAAAAACAATTACAAATACCCATTGTATAGGTTTTCGTCCCAATTAATATCATGGAAACACATTTATCCCTTGTCAAACATAGATCAAAATTATGATGTGCTTTTCGAGTAGCGGGGGGCTAATTGATACCGAGTCATACTTGGGGGGTGTCAATGTAATTACACTTAACGCAAAGAGAGATTAAGAAAAACTAAAGCTCTGTTTGGACTGAGTTTATTTTGTTGTTTCGCGTTAAAATAATTTAATTTTTCATATCTGTTTACGGTCAATTTACGACAGTTTATTAACTAAAATAGTCTAATTTTTTGAGCGACCCAAACAACACAGGTTACACAAGTAATTTTTTTTTTAATTTTGTAATTCAAAATAAAAAATTTATTTTTTTTATCCACTAAAAAGCGGCTAAATCATAATAATGAATTGATAATTTAAAAGTGGTGATGTTTTGAATGTTAAATTCAACCATAGAAGCTTCACTTTCAATAGTAGTTATTTTAGAGTTTGAATTGGACTAGGGCTGTGTTTGGTGGGGTCTATTAAACAACTCCTTTTCTGATAAAAGTCGAAAGAATGGGAATATAGGTTTGGATGGAAATCACTATCACTTGGAAGGGGGATGGCCCAAATGTTGCCATCTACTACTACTAATATATATATATATATATATATATATATATATATATATATATATATATATAATGTAAAAATCAATCACAAAAAAGTGATACAAAAGCAAACTTCACTATCTATCATCCTCATCTTCACCACCATCATCACATTAATAATGTAAAAATAAAAAAATAGTGATTTTTGCATATTTCTTTTTTATTTAATTGCACTTTTTTTATGTTTTTATTAAGATAAATTTACAAAAACATCCTTTTATGGGGTGAAATATTTGAGTAAAAATGAATATTTACGTAAATTTGTTCAAATAAAGACAGAAAAGGAAATACAATTAGATGAGAGTGCAAAATTACTAGCTAGAAAATAAAAAATTAAAATTAAAATCTTCTTAATTATTCAAAATTGATCTCTCCTTAACCCCTCCTCTCTCGTTTTATAAAGGGTGTGTTTGATTACGATGAAATTGATGGATGATACAGAAAATGGAAACAATCATTTTTTTCTGCGTTTGTTTAGCATGATATAGTGAAGAGTGAAAGAAAGATATTCTTTTTATACGACGCATATTAGCACGTTAATATGGTTTTTATTTTTTGAGAAAATACAAGGAAAAATTTTATTTCCTACATCTTTTCACTTTCCTATTTTTCACTCCACTTTCTATCATTTCAATTTTTACCGTAATTTTCACTCTGTAAAACGAATCCAAAAAAATTGCTAATTGCAGACTAATGAATAATAATTAAATTGCAAAAAATGCATTGAAATGTGTATTATAAAACTGTCTCTTTTGACAATTTTATGCTCCTCCTTGGCAAGTGGGTAAGCATGAATCATGATCCAATTATAAATATCTATCCCATGATCTTATCACAATCTAATAACTAAATTCTCCATTAACTTAAAAGATAATGTTTACCACTAGTCAGACAGGTGAATTTGGCTTGGCTCAATATAAAAAACAAGATCAGCTCTATCTTCAAAGAGAGATTTCTCATGCTATTTTTGACGTTGGGATTAGTACGTGCGAGAAGGTCCTTTTTTATAATAAATTAAGGAGATTGCATTTGTATGATTCAACTCATTAATTATGTTTGTATCTCATTCTTAAATTTTGGTTTTGTACATATGACTTCAGTTTCATTGTATATATCATTTGTTTTCAATAGAAATTGTTCTTTAGAATTTTGTGTTTCTCGTGTTTTTTCCAACAGCCGTATCATCTCGTTGACTTCCATCCACCCTACGACCACCTAGAACTTACATCCCCTCTCCTCCCTTGCCTTCGCGTTTCCCGTCATCTCACCCGGGCAGTGCCACATGGGGCCAAGGAGGGGTTATAGTCCCCTCCCCTCGCTTTCAAAAAATTACAAAATTTATTTTTAAAAAAAAATTACACTTTAGCCCCCTAAAAATATATTAATTTTTTTTATATACTTTAGCCCCTCCTAACCTAAAATCCTGGCTCCGCCCCTGATCTCACCTCCTTACCAACCCCATCTCCTCTCCACTCGAATGGTGATTTCTCCAACCACCAGCAAAAACCTATATAACCATTGGTGAACAACTTCAAGACTTCAGATCTTTCCAATCACCTTCGAAATTCTATGGGTACGTAGAGTGTTTGTGCGTAGAATATTTCCATTTGAATTTTAGGGTTTTGTTGTTCTTAATGGTAATGTCCTTACACTTGACAAGGAAGCAATTCAACTACTAGACTAATCTTTTTTAGTTTCGGTGGGTGTAGAAAGAATAAATATGCGTGCATTTAGAAAAGCTTCCATGCATGCATACTCTATCATTGAAGTCAACACGCGGCAATACAGGTCAAAGTCGTTACAATAATC
>BRYF01000007.1:8814465-8816965 GCA_030159135.1 Actinidia polygama
TCTGATTGATCACTTGTAGATATATTTTTGAAGTCGTGTCACAATTTTTATTCCTAAATTACCCCTGCTACATAACCACTCATGTCCCATACCATATAACCACGGATCTGTTCTCCAAGTTTTCTATAGGAAACAAATCCCTTTTTAATTACACTAAATTCCTTCAACATGCTTGAATGCACATGCATTGGGTGTCCCCAACGTCTAGTGTATATGTATATTAATTTATTTTCAACTGAAAATATTTTTTTGGGGTTTTTATTTTTTTTCAAAAAAATCAAAATTCTTATTTTTTTATATTTCTCCCATTAAGAGAATTAAAAAATATAAAATCTTAATCGAATATTAAAGAATTATTAAAATTGAAAAGATTCGATAACTAACAAAGTATATTATCCACTACACGATGTCAAGATAAGGTGTGAAAAGACTAGGGTTCATCCCAAGTCTCAAGTTCGAATCTTTTCAGGTGCAAGTTATCTGAACATTTAGTACGAAAAGGTTGGTAGGCAGGCAAGTCAAGGGTGTGGGCTGTTTAGCTCCAAGCAGACCTGTCAACGAATCGGATAATCCAGATCTAATCCGAATAAACTTGAATTCATTAACAAAGATTCAATCCAAAAATCAACAAAATTTGAATTTGATTGATCCTTATTCGAATGCAGTCCATTTTTTGAAAACTGGTTCGAGAAAAACTTAAAATTTTACTCACATTTCAAAAATTCTGTACTTCTTTGTGTGTTTTGGGGTAAATTGCACTTTATCCCCTAAAAGTATTGAGTGGTTTCTACTTTGCCCCTAGTTAATAATTTTTTCACTTTGCACCCTCAGCTATATAAAACATTGCAATAACTCCGACATCCAACATCTGTCTAAAAAAAAAAAATCCAATAAGGCCGCTACACGTGCCTCGACCTGGATTCAGAGGCAACTCATGTTAACATCATAGAAAATATCAAACTTTGATATGTCTTCTACCTTGATTTCTCTCTAAATCCTCTCTCCGCCGTCTCTTTTTTGTTGAATGTGAGACCAAAAATATAGAAGTTGGATATTTTTTGTAACGTTAACATGGGTTGCCCCTGGATCCGGATCGGGTCAACACGTGGCATGACAATTTCCGTCCACTTTGTAGATGAATGTTGGATGTTGGGGTTGATTGCAACGGTTCATATAGTTAAGGGTGAAAAATGAAGAAAAAAATAGTTATGAGGGCAAAGTGGGAATCACTCGATACTTTAAGGGACGAAGTATAGTTTACCCTTGCTTTTAATAAAAAGAAAGAAAACGAATCGAATCGGATATCCATTTAAAACGAATTTAAACTCCGATTAAAATGAACAAATTTATCAATCTAGATTTCGATCTGATTCGATTTTTTTGTAATCAAATCGAATTTAAATTTTCACGAATTTGATCTGAGGTCTAACTCTAGGGTCACCGAGGGGTTAGGCAAAAATGAGGTGTGCATATTATGCATAAGTTTTTTTTTTGTCAAAAGAAAGAGTCCACCAAACAAAGTATGGGCCAGACATAGGCTTTGCATGGTTTTAGATTTAAATAATTGAAGGCAACCATTATCACAAAAAGAAACTAGCTAGTAGTTATATTATATAGTAACCGATGGAGTACGGAACGTGGGTACGGGTGAGTGAAACCTCCTTTTTTCGGATTTGTCGTATTATTACGACTATTCCTAATCATATTAGCATAATAATAAAAGCCATGACTCATGACCTAACCCCACTTTTAACAACTTATAAGCTTTGTGCCAATGCCATGACCATCCTACTTTTAAACCGTAAATAGTATAATTCCAATAGGTTCACTTTCCTTAAAAGTGGGTCAATATGTGTAAATTCGACCCGTTCGGCCTGGTTCGGTCTATTTTTTTTTAGCTCAATTGGACCTGACCATTATCTATCAAGCATTTGAGAAAATTCGAGTTTGCCCCCAGGGCGTAGCTCAGTTGATTCACATGTGGTAGATTGCACCCAAGAGCGCAGGTTCGAGTCATGGCAGCCGCAGTGTGGGAGTTTCACTCATGAAATATTGGGTGGGCTCCTTGTGGGCACTATGCACTGGGCCTCCCATCTGTTGGGCCGCTGAGTACCTGATTTACCTGTCATGCCAGTCCCGTAGGGAAGGGCGGTATGGCCCGACTAAGGTGTCCGGAACAACATCTTTTGCACCCAAGAAAATTCGAGTTTGGTCAGGCAGGCCCATTTGTCAAATCCTTAGCACATGCCTATATTTAGACTTTGAGCTCGACCCTGAGATTAGGATTGGATTTAGATTCAGGTTTGTTTTGGGCTTCGACTTGAGTAATATATATATTTTTTTACTTTTGTAGTAGTCTGTTTTAAAATTTTCTCTTTCAAAATGCTGGCTTTCAAGCTAGGTTATTGTGAGGGCTATTTGTTCGGCCATCAAATTGAGCTTCGGGCCTTATTTTGGGTCGGGATTTAGGTTTGAAACCCAAGCCCAAGCCTCAGGCCTA
>BRYF01000007.1:8896965-8899465 GCA_030159135.1 Actinidia polygama
TACTATAAAATGGCTAACAAATTAGAAAATACAATAATTTTAAAAAAAATTTACTAGTTTGAAAGAAATTATGAGAAAATAAATAGGTGTTTTAGTTTGTTTTTTTGTGGGTCCCACTAAAAAATAATTCAATAGATAAAAAATATACCCATATTTTAAAAACAATTGTACATTAGATAAGAACATATGTGAGTCTCACACCTTTGAAAATAATGAAGTGATATTTTTAAAAAAAAATAAATAAATTCAAGTGAAATCTCGGCCCGTTGGATTAATTCAAATAAATTTCAAGCATAAATAGCGGAAGATAATTTTTGAATTCGAAATGAGTTGTGATTTATATTATATATTTCTACAATGTTGGATTGGAGGAAAATTTTGGCGCATGACAAGTTACCTTAGGAGGCTAGGATTATTAGGCCCGCTTTGACCTAGTTTTTTTTAGCTAATTTTGCTTCTTTCGTTTTTTAATTTTTTCGTCTTTAAATTCGATTTGAGCTAATTTTTTTTGAGTTAATTTTGCTCCTTTCGTTTTTCAGTTTTTTCATCTTTAGTGATTTGTTTTTAATGTTTAATAAAAAAATATATTTTTGATTCTTCTTTACGAAAAGAATCTAAAAATATAAAAAAATATTCATATTTTAAAAAAAATCACTAAAAAAAAAAAGTTATTTTTCCGAATAAAAAATATTATTTTTGTCTTTAGTATATTTTTTCTTCTCAATTTTAACAATTTTACTCAAACTCGATGAGGGGCCGGTCGAATTGGGTGTTTGGGTATAAGTTTGACCCGATTTTTCGTTCAATGGAGGCGTATATGGTACGATGAATGAAATACCCGGTCGAATATGAGTCGGGTATAATTTGACTACTTTCATACTCAAAAATTCAAAAATGACCCGAATTATATCCGAACTCGATTTATTTATATATATAAATCATAAAGAAAGTTATGATCATGAAAAATGTGATCTATACATTTAGTTGAATTATAATTTTTTTAGAGAATATGTAATGTATGAACTAAATTGAGAATGATTAGTAATATATCATGTATTTAAAAAGTTTTCTATGAAATATGTTGGAATTTGATATATAATGTGCTAATTTTTATATGTATAGGATTGAACTTTTATTTTCTTAAAAGATTTGGGTATTCAGTATACTCAAAATACCCGATACTCAATCGATTTTTGGTATGATAGCAATATTTAATACACATCGGATATTTTATTTGAGTATAGATATAAAAATGAGTTTCGAGTATGAATATAAAGAGGAGTTTCCGACCCATATCCGACCCGTTATTATTCCTACACCCAAACCAACCCAACTATTAATTTCAACCACTAATGTCAACATTTCCATAATGCCACATAGTGCTATTTTTTAAAAATATTTACAAACCACGATATGTTTATAAAATATTTTCAAAATTGCAATATTCGAGAAAAAAAACTCTGGGATCACCAGACACCGTACCATATGGTCCATATCAACGATTCGGATCGGGTCCCGTCAGGTTAAATTGGGTGGACACACTTTCAATTGCTTTATTAAATGGATCTCATGGTCTCGATGGATGATGAGAAAGAGTTCAGAGCTGTCCCCTCCTTTGAAAACCCTAGGAGCACATGGCTACTGTTCAGTTTCAGGTCGTACAAATTCATCCTTTTTCTCGGTCACAACAGTCAACCTAAGGTGACCCACTCTCTCTCTCTCTCTCTCTCTCTACATGCATATATATATATATATATATATTTGTTTATAATACTTATGTATGTACCTGTGTATATGTATTTTATATTTTATACGTTGGCTTGAGATGGACATGGAAATACAACATTTTTATGTTGTCAGGCTCATCAAATCATTAATCTTTATTCGAATTTGATATGAAGGGTTTGAAAAACAGCTTGACCAAATGTGTATCAATTGAAGGGAGAATCAAACCCTTCATCTAATTTTAAAATGCCCTAACTTCACTCAAATGTGATGGACTTTTTATGGATGTGCTTGGATTAAAAATTTGGTAAATTTAAGAGAAAGGAAACAGAAAAGCCTGGGATCGGAATTGTCGGAATCCTCTAATTTTTTATTTCTATTTCCGTTTTTTTTTCACTCACCAAATTCTTAATCCCAATAAGCATGTACTAAAAGTGTAAGGATTGGAAATATGGTGTTTGAGATGAATTAGGAATTTTGATAAGAAGATTTGATGAAAAAAAGAGAGTAAAGACTTGGAGAATCAAATCCTTCATCTAATTTAAAAATGCTCTATAACCTCACTCAAAAGTCAAATTTGATGGAATTTTTAAAAGTTTAAGAATTGTTTTTTTTCCCCCATCAAATCTGTTTTTTGAGATGAGTGAATGTTGGTGGGAATCCTCCATATCATTCAAGCTTTTAATCAATTTTTTTACTCAAGGATGACAAATAGTTTGTTGGTTCAAATGCCATGATTTTGTTGTCTTCAGCTGAAGAGTACCAAAACTAAGTA
>BRYF01000007.1:9221965-9224465 GCA_030159135.1 Actinidia polygama
CACTGCTAAAATTTGCAATGAAATGAAACAATTTGAAGGGAGAATAGTTGGAGATTAGCTGATTCTGTCCCAGGTTTTGGAGGAAGTTTTTGAACTCTAAATCAGATTAAGGCTGTGTTTAAATCAAGAATTTGGTGAGAAAAAAATAAAATAGAAATGGACAAGGTGGATAATCTAATGGTCTCGAACGATTGGATCGTCTAACTTTTTCATTTTCATTTCCTTTTTCGTTGCGAAGTCCTTGATCCAAATACAGTATGAGGGAGGAAAAAGAAACAGGAGTTCTAGTAAATGTCTAATCTAACATAGGTATCATTCAGAATTCTCAAAAATAAATGGGGGGAAAATGCCATGGAAGTAAACTTCGGTATTTTTTCATTGAGAAAGACTACAGTGACCGATGGGTTTACCGATGGAATCAAAAACGACGTTGTTTTGGTAAAAAACAATCAAAATGACGTCGTTATGTTTTTTAATACATTTGGGGCTTTTAGTTGAACCACGTCGTTTTGGTGCCATCGATAAACTATTCGGTAAACCTATCGGTCACAGTAGCCTTTCTCTTTTTCATTTTCTGTCTAATGTTTTTTCTTAAAAAAACAGAAAACTTGTTTGGCGAATTATTTCTCGAGAAAAAATTCTCAAAACAACCCATTTGTTAAGAAAACACTTTGGCAAACCGTATCCAGTATCAGATTCGTACCATTACCAATATATGAGTTCGCGATTTAGAGGGGGGCACAATCTAAAAATAATTTGACTTTTTTTTTCAACTCCTGAATAAGAGAGTAATCTAAGATTACTGGGGTGAGTGGAGGAATCAGATTCATCCTCCGTATGAGAATTATTTTTCCACACTAAAATGAGAGAGAAGAAAATCACATTCTCAATTCTGCCATATCCAAACGATTGTCAAGAATTTAATATGGAAAAGTTATTTAGAGAAAAAATGAATTAAAGGAAAGAAAAGAAAAAAGGAAACTTGACTTCTTAGGTGTGTTCATTTGACAAAAGAATTTTATAGGAAAACTAAAATCTAGCATTTCAATTGCAAAGTGAAGTAGTTGAATAACTAGATTCCTGTAAAATCTTATGTTTTGATTATGATAAGTTTTGATAGAAAACTAATCATATTAAAAAAGTTAAGGATCAAAATCCCACAACTTTCCTAATAACTAAACAACCAAAAAATGACCTCCCATCGGTGTACTCAATTCGCAGTAATTATCCTCTATTGATAGTGGTGTAAACGACTGGCATTGGCCTTGCTCCTGAAAATAGCAGGCATTCTTTCCGGTTATGAGCTCTATGAGGAACGCCCCGTAATCAGCCAAAAGGCGCTTATCGTCGTCTGCGTTCAGGCATTTTCAACCATCATGTACAAATTCTAGTTGGTAACAAGGTTCCACCTTTCAAGTAAGATATAGTTAAGCTACAAAAAAGTCTAAGACGATTTCTTACTCAACCGGTGAATCTTCATTACCGGGAATATCGTCCTAGCTGGGTTGAAGATGCTAAGCTTGAAAAACAGTCAAAACCCAAGTTTTCAGTACTAACTTGGAATGATATTGTAACAAAGTGAGGGCATACCATTGCAGAGGAACCATGAGAAAATACAACCCTAAAGAAGAAGAAGAAGAAGAGTAGGAGGAATGGTACCATGTCAAAGCGCGTAGGGCTGCAAACGATCCAAGTTAAACCGAGTAGTGTTTTGTTCAAGGTTGGTTCGAAAACTTAATGAGTTTCAAAAATATGTTCAAGCTTCAAGCTGATCTCAAACGAACTCTTATTGAGCCAACTATGAATTGAGCTCATTTTTTTATACAGTATAAACTTATCGAGTCAAGTAGTGGCTTGTTAAAACTTGATTTGGAAATTTAGCGAGTTTCAAAATTCGTTCGACTTTGTTTTTTTTAGGAAACAAATTTGTTCGAGTTTGAGTTTTTTAGGTAACGAACCGATTTCAAATAAGTTTTTTAACGAGTCAAACTCGAGTAGCTTGATTGATTTTTAACGGTCATAAAAGTGATGGCTTACCATTGCAGAGAACCGTGAGAAAATACAACAGTGAAGAAGAATAAAGGTAGTATAACAAAGCGAGGGCTTACCATTGCAGAGGAACCAAGAGAGAGAACAACACTGGAGGAACAGAGAGACAGAGGTCGGCAATAGGTCCATCAACACATTCCTCGTGAAGATATCGAAGGCCGATCCCTATCTCTAGAGCAATATAGCATCTGATCCTTCATGAAAGAGCCTTGACTGACTATCACCTACAGAATCACAGAGCTCAATTTTAAAAATCTTCTGTTTTTATTTTTTAGATACAAGGGCAGAGCAGAGTAAGTGCGAAAATTCTAGCCTGTCATGTTGTTGTTATTTGCAAGAACAGTTTTGCAGAATACTTTTCAGAAATTATTTTAAAAACAAATTACCCATTATTTTTGTCATCGGAAATAGCTGTCGAGAATTTGAAATTATCTTTTGATATTTGTTTTAA
>BRYF01000007.1:9436965-9439465 GCA_030159135.1 Actinidia polygama
GAGCTTAACATTTCAAAAACCATAAAATAAAGGGTGAAATATACTGACTGAGCTTCTGGGTTAATACGCAAGGCATCCCGATTTTTGAGAAAATTACAATGATCTCCTCTGAGTCTTGCCTTTAATATAGATGCCCTGACGTTTTAAAAATATACTTACCTCCCTTATTTTTTAAAACTTGTAACAAATTCCTCCATCGTCAATCGTCCATTAGCAAGATTAATTGCCCATAGGGCTATTCACGAGTCGGTTCGGTTCGGGTTTGGGGTCACCCGACACCCGATCTGAACTGGTCCGATTGAAAAATTTTGGGTCCAAATCCGATCCAATGGATGGTCGGATCGGGTGAAATTTGGTTGGGTGGGGGGTCGGGTGGGGTGAAAATTATGAATTTTAGTGTAATATTTTGTCGGGTTGGGCGATCGGGTTGGAAGTTTATATGGCCCGACACCCGATCCGAATGTGTTCGGATTAATTAAAATTCACCCGTTATTCACCTGTAGAGTGAACTAATTTGGTCGGGTTCGGGTTGGCGGATATTTGCACAATCCTAATTGCCCATCCATGATGGCAGCTGAATAGTGATTGGAATATCATATATGCCATTCTTTTTGACAAAGTTACTATACTTCATAAGAATGTTGATTGAGTGACCAAAAAATAATAGTATTTTAGATATAAGAATAATTAATTTAAACACGTTGACAACACGTGATCGATTTTCATTACAATTTCAAATAGATTAGTAATAAAAATGGTGTAAGTGATACAATTAAATAGTTAATGGGTCAATATGATTCACTTTTTGGTCATTCAATCAACATTCGGTGGGCTATATAAAAACTTTGTCAAAAAGAATGACATATATGGTATTCCAACCATTATTCAGCTGACATCAGGGATGGAAAATCAATCTTGCTAACGGACGATTAACGTCAAGGGTGTTTTTGTATTAACCCGAAACCTCAGAAATGATCAATGTATTTCACCTGACGATAGGGGAATCTGTTACAAGTTTTAAAAAGTAAGGAAAGTCAGTATAATTTTTCAAACGTCAAGGGACATCTGTATTAAAGGCAAACCTCAGGGGAGGTCATTGTAATTTACCCTAAAATAAACTAGGGTGCCATATGCTTTTATTTATTTATTTATTATTATTATTATTATCAAAACGTATAAAATGTCCAATAAAAAACTAATTTCTTTAACCACTATCCATGGACTTGTGCTTTGCATCGCTTTCAATATATGACTAATACTAAACAAGCACAAATTACATAGAATTTTTATACATAATGACATGGTAGACCGTGCAACATTTTAATTTTAGCCAAAATACATATAAAAATTACTTTTATTTATTAAAATGTTATTGTCACGTCATTCTTTGGATATTTTATGTATGAATTTTATAAAAAATATTATTTTCCTTAATAATCGCACTTTTTTTGTTGATAATTACATTGTTCTTATTACTTCTAGAGCATTACTCGTAAAAATAACATTCAAATAAAGAGAGATTAATTGGACTTGGCTTCTTTGTAGTCAAAAAATAAATTGTACCAGTGTCGTCTAAGTATTTTAGACACATTTTAATGATCTAAATCTTACATATTGTATACTTCGTCATAAATATTATTACTGTAAGAAATTATATTGATCGGGCACAATTCAGTATATGTTCAATACTATTTTATGATACAAGATTACACTCATTCATCGTAATATAAATTGAAATTGACCGACAATTGATTTGTATTCAATTAACATAATTTTTTTACATTATTAAAATTTTAAGTGTACAATATTAATAATTTTAATTATCAAAATAAATCTAAAATAAAACCCCAAATAGACTACACTAAGGAATCCATTTTTGGAATGTAGAAACCCTAGTCCATATTAAATACTCCAAAGTTTTGTTTTCTTCTGTCGGCAGATGGCCACCCACCCACAAACAGAACATTTATTAATTACAAAGATGACGAAAATGAAAAGTTTTAGTCCTTATTTGGGATTAATCCATCTCTGTGATGTTTATGACAAATACAATTACATTCTATATAAAATTTTAAAATATTATTGATCTCTCTTACTTTTAAAATTATTATCAAAAATAAATTTTATAGTTAAATTTTATAGTGAAAATGTCAAGATTGTCCTTAGATATAAGACTTCTATTATTTTTTTGAATATACAAATTAAAATAAATAGACATTTTTTTTCACAGAACACCCTTATTTATTCATAAATTATCCCATCTTTATTTTTTAACAATAAGTAATTTTGGGACCCCACTGGAAAGAAACATTTTCATGTTTAGGTTTGATGTTAAGGACTGAACATAGATGATTTTTTTTTAATTGAAGTCAAAATAAATTAATTTACAACTTTGTTTCGTGTCCCAGGTTTCAAAATAAGATCCAACAAATACATTGCTTATGATATTTGTAGTGCTTTTGTTGCTGTTGTTGTTCCAATAAATCCATGGAGATTTGGG
>BRYF01000007.1:9444465-9449465 GCA_030159135.1 Actinidia polygama
CTCTCTTTCTTTTAAAGCTAATGTCAAGATTTCTCCCCTAGCTTAATTTTGTGTAAAAATAACAGGATTACCTTTTGATTTAGAGATTTAAAAAAAAAATCTCAATACATCAATTAAAATAAATAAGTATTATTTTTTTTAATAAAAATGATAACAAAATTTATTTTTTAAGTATATTTAGATTATGAACACTTAAAAAGTAAAACTTTTTGAAAGCCCCTAAATTCAAGGAAAAGTCTATTATTTTTGCACAAAAATTAACTCTACAAGAAATTTTAACATTAGTTTTAAAAGTAATGAATGTCAGTGATATTTTTAAAATTATAAAAAAGATAACTATATTTATCAGAAAACTTCAAGGGAGGTCAATGAAATTTACCCTATAATTTATGATAATCAAATTGGAGATTATTTGTCAATGCATGGTGGAGATTAACCCTTTTACATAGATTAAAATGAGTTGGAAAGTTTGGTGCATGATTGAATTGCACCATCTAAACCATAAATATTCCAATATCACAAATACTAATATACATATTTATATCCCCTTTTGTATAATATAATATATGCATGTCCACATTAGAACTCATTATTAGAGAAAAGAATAGAAAGTGACCAATAGTTTCATGGACCCTCACTCGCTCTACCTCTCCCCTCCTAGAATCATTCTAGATTTAGAAAAAAGGCTCATATATATTGTGAGAGGATAAAATATTATCTTTCATTTTCGATTGAGTTTGGCCTAGCGTCGTCGCTGAACTGTTACTTTATATCAACTTTAGTCGGCATCTTTAAGCGAGAGCTCGGCTATTGAACTTATCTCGACAGACTCGACAGAGATGCCCAAGCCAGACTTCAAAATTAGTACACTTTGCCTCGTAATTAAAATGATTAAGAAAATTATTATTGAGAAGAAATTTTTACATGATTATACCATCTAGTAAATATACATAGCCTATGTGCCCAAGGACGACACAACGAGGGCGTAAAGAGGCAATCGTCACTGCAAAGATTTTAAAAAATTTTAATATTATAAATTTATATATTATTGTCATCTTAATATTAAAATTAATATTGTATTTCATTCTTAAATTAAAATTTTTATATTTTATATGTATCTTTATTTTTTTTAAAATTAAAAACATACGTTCATCTCCATGTGTGCCTAATGCCATTCATGTAACATGACTAGGTAAAGTGCTAATCCAAAGGTGGTGGTGGTGGTGGTGGTGGTGTTTGAATGATTTTTAATTTATCCTTGTAGGGGACCTTTCTCAGTCCTACAATTAGAATATTCGACCTGAAGTTTAATGAATCATTTTTTAAATTTTTTTAATGATTTTTTCACTTTATTTTTTTATTATTCTTTATTTTTTGTTATTATTAAAATAAATTTATCAGAATAAATTACTTCTAAAGTCAATAAAAGAATGTAATTGGAGAATAAAGAGTGTGATAATCATTAGATTAATATTTTATTGGGTCGTGCTTATTGATCGCCCGGTTGATAAGGAGCACAAAATGACAAAAAAAATTAATTTTTGATGTACATTTCACATTTTTTAATATATTTTTATATATTTTTCTGCCCACTTTTTATATTTTTGGTTTATAATATTTCCCTTTTCTATTTTGAAGTAGTTTTTATCCAGTTTCTAATTGTACAAAATATAGTAACCTCTCTTGAGTTTTGACTTTAATAAAGATGCATCCTAATGTTTCAGAAATTATATTTACCTCCCCTGAAATTTATAGTTAGATTGCACTTTCCCCTCCGTTAGTTAATCACTAAGTCAACTAATAGCTTTTGATGATGTCAGCCTTCAAAATTTAAAAAATACAAATTTTATCCTTCAAATTTTACACTTTCCCAATTAAAACAAAGAGTTTTTGCTTATACCCCCTTCTCTCCCCACGACATCATTTTGGTTAGAAGCTCCAACCCCACCACCAATCCCCACAGCCAGTGTCGGCCCTGGGCACAAGCTCAGTAGGCCCGTGTCTGAGGCCCTCAAAAAATAGTTCAATTTTGGGTCTCTCAGATCCAATATGTTATAGTATAGATATGTGATATTTTTTGTGTCTGGCCAATGAAACTAGTATCTTTTTTTGTAAAGGAACCAAGGATATCCAATGGATAGAGATTTATATTTATGTATATGTGGTTAGCTATATATTGATAAATGGTCAATGCATGATGATAGCACTTTTATATATGAAATTATGACTTTTTGTGTACTGAATTACATATATTTTGGTACATCAAAATAATAGTTTTGTATGTGTATTTCAAGTTCTCAACTTTGTTTGAAACTCACACGAGATGTTGATCTTTATTTCAATAATAGTTTTGTTTTTTATCGGAATAAAAAAAATGTGAAAGACCTAAAATTGAGGTTAAGATTGGGACTTCGAGAAACCCAGGACCGCCACCACTACAAGCTGTGCACCAATACAAGCCATTTTTTGTTAACAACACCCATAATCACACAAGTCCACACAATAACAAATAATTTCTTTTCAATTTTTAACTTTTGAAATTGGAGGTAGAGAGAGTTATGCATTTAGTTTTGCATTTTGGGGATTTGGGAGAAGAAGAGGGATGACTTGGTAATTTGGGTTGGCAAGTTTTGCAATTTGAATATTTTGGGCGGGTGATGAAAGAGAGAGAGAGAGATGAGAGAACTGAACGGCGCGACGACGACTGACATGGACACACGCTCGGCGACGGCGGGCGACCGCAAGACAATGATCGACAATGACAAGCGGCGACCTGGGTATTGAGATCTAGGTCTCTCTCCTCTCACTCTCTGTTTAGTGACTGTGGTGGGAGGTTCTATCGTATCTCTCCCTCTCTTCCTCTGGGCTTAGGCTGGGTTTTGTAATTAACAGATGGGATTTGATGATTTGGAGATTTAACGATTATTGATTTTAAGATTTCATGGTATATATATATATATATATATATATATATATATATATATATATAGAGAGAGAGAGAGAGAGAGAGAGAGAGAGAGAGAGAGGTGGCGGTGATGCCGTATATGAGTTGAGGAGATGAACAGGGTAATATAGGATTTGTCAACCTAATTGAGGGTATTTAGGTAAAATCAAACTTTTCGTTACCTCAGTTATCTACCAAATACTGACATTGGAGGTAAGTATAATTTATGAAACATGACGGAGGAATCTGTATTAAAGAAAACAATAGGGGATATCACTGTATTTTACCTTTCCCAATTTGCAGTTTTTTTTGGTGGGCCCAATTGACAGATGAGGCAAATTTGATCCCACAGATATTTAAAAGTGACTCCGTACTCTATCACATGACAATCTATCCTTTTGAGGAGAAATTAGAGAGAGAGAGAGTGGGGACCTCTAGGCTTTGTCGTTTTCCGTCGGCCGACGGTCCACGTGCCACTCGGCTAATTATTATTAATTTAAAATCAAATTATATTATTTTTTTTGCTATTTTGCTATTATTTTTTCTCAAATAGCATATTTTTTAATATTTTTATTAGGTCTTATATTTTTTTAATTTTTTTTGACGATGAGTCTGCAAATGTAAAAAAAGTATCAAATTTTGAAAATTTTTTATTAAAGATAAAAAAATATATTTTTACTTGATATTTTTATATATTCAAATTTATCTCGTCAAGATAAATTAAAAAAATATAACTTTTTTATCAGTAAAAACAAATTCACTAAAAAAAATTTAAAAAAATAAAGAATATTGACTTATTCAAGATTGGTTTAGAAATTAAACAAGCTTTAAAATTTGTCAAACATTAATTTAATTAGGCAACAAACAAACTCAAACGAGTTTTATACTAGTCGAACCCGAGTCCGATTTGCTGTCTCAAAATATTTGGGACATGGCCCTATTCCCGCCCAAAATAGATAACCCCTATCCATTTGTAATTTATCAGAAAAGTTTATGTAATTTTATAAATTATACAACCTCTTATGATAAATTACAAATAGACATGTGTCATCTATTTGGGACTAAAACATGATAATTGGGACAACTGATCCTCTACCGTCGAACCCGAGTAGCTTAATTTCTTTTGACTGCCCTAACAATATGAGCATATTTTAATTTGGCGATAGGGATAGGTCAAGACAAGAAGAACACGCGAGAAGAAAAAAAAAAGTGTCCTAAAGATAGTAATCATATATAAAATATGATGTGACAATTTTTTTATATTTTTTTTCAATACCAAACCCTCTCTACTGATACCAAGTTGCTACTGACATATTGTTATGGTTATAATTTTGTTATAATTTTTTGAAAAATGATTTCTACACTCCAAATTTTAATTTCTACACTCTAAAATAGGAGTGTAGAAATCAATACCATTATTGGTATTGATTTCTACACTCCTATTTTGGAGTGTAGAAATCATTTTAAGGAGTGTAGAAATAAATTTCCAATTTTTTTTATAAAATAGTATTTTTTCTTCAAGAAATTATGAAAGTGTTGTTTTATATGCCGCCTAGAAAGACTTGATGAGATCGAGTTCGGATCCTCGGAAGTGTCGGGATTGTGGAATATTTTTGAAGTCTACTTCAGAACTAAAAAGATGTCATTTTAATTAACAGTATAACGATATTATTTTGCAGTCATTTTAGTCTTGAAATATATAAAATGATATCGTTTTGTATACTCTAAGAATACTCCGAATTAGGGGTGGGCAACATACCCGTCAGACCCGAGAACAGAACCGACCTCATTGGGTCGGGTTGGTTCGGTTCTACCATGTCCTAAGTTCGGTTCTGGATCTAAAAATTTTGAATCCGACTAGTTCGGTTCGGTTCTACAAATTATTTTACCCAGAATCGATCCAATCGAGAACCGACCTGAGAACCAAACCAACAACCGAGACCCGAGAGCCAACTCAAAAACGGAGAACCGAATGACCGAACCGAACCGGACTCGAGAGGTTTGGTTTGGTTCGGTTTTTTTGAATGGTCGGGTCGATTTCGAGTCCAAAATTCTA
>BRYF01000007.1:9551965-9554465 GCA_030159135.1 Actinidia polygama
CAAAACCTACATTAATGGTGATTGAATTGGGCATTATTTTTTCCAGTCTACTTGTGGAGGTTACTCACAATTGGAAAAGGTGTAGAATTAGAATTATTAAGCAGCCACGCAGGCATCGAACGCAGTCCCCTTGACTTCTTTATATATACACACATACATTTTTATTTATCTTTGTTGGGATGGTTTGGGGGAACATCTTTGAAGGATTTGGGAAGCATTTGTTTCGAGTCCTGGCACTTGATGTTTTAAGCTTTTCAGTTAATTGTGTGACGGGAAGGATAATTCCATTGCCATAGTCATTCTATAATTAGTCAAAAATATAGGCCTGCAGTTTTTTTAATAGGAATATAGTTTTGTTTTTACACCCAAATGTAACTTCCTGTTGTTAGTCTCTAAATAGATCTAAACATGCTTTTATAAACTTAAATAGCAATTAGATCAAATGCGGAAACAAAATTGAATATACATGCTGCCATTGATATTTTTCTCAATCTGTTGATGGTTGTTTTAGGGTTAAGGTTCTTCTAAACCTTATTCAATCTCCCTATGATGGTGTATTTTTTATGAGATTGCAGGCTTAAGGACCCAACCAAAGTGTTCTGCCCCGATATATACTCTGTCAATCACAGAGTATCCATAAATGTGCCATAAATGTGCACAAAAGGTGGAGTAGTTCAAAACGTGATTTTGAAACGTTCTTGGAATGTGGAACATCATGAGCTACATGAAAAGATTACGATCCATTTGAAATCCATGATAATCTAACATTCTCCCACTTGGTCCATATATTCTATCATTCACCATATTAAAAAATAAAATACCTGGACCATGGCAATAGGTTCTCTAAAAAAAATGAGTATTATCTTTCATGTATCACAATGCATCATGTCTCGTAATTACTAGCCCATATAACTTATTAAATAAACACTATGTTTATTTTAGGTCCAAACATTAATGATATTTCTCAAAAATCAATACATGTGTACACAAAAAGAATCATATATGATAAAACATCATAAATAGAGTTCCATTGCAAAGAACATTCGTTCTTATAACGAAAATTACATAGAGTAACCAAGTCCCATTTGATCTACATGATCCTTAATTTTAACGGTGACATGCCTTTTGTTAAAGGATCAGCAATCATCAATTCAGTGCAAAAATGTGTTCAATAACCACGATATTCTTTTTAACACGTTCCCTTATGGCTAGATACTTGAGGTCGATGTGCTTGCTTCAACTACCACTTTTATCGTTTTTAGCCATAAAATCTACAGCTGAATTATCGTGAATCAGCAAACATAAAGATATATCCAGATGTTGTTTTTCGTGAATCAACACAACCAGGGAAGTCTTAATCAGAGTACCTAATTACCTCCAGATTTTTAGTCCGTCTATACATAAGCATGTAATCCTTGGTCCCTTGAAGGTACCTCATCACTTTCTTTGCAGCTCTCCAATGGTCCACACTTGGGTTACTCTAATATCTTCCTAACATCCTAATAGCAAATGCAATCTCAGATCTTGTACAAACCTGAGCATACATTAAACTTCCAACAGTAGAAGCATATGAAATGTTCTTCATTTGTTCCTTTCAAGATCATTCTTCGGGTATTGGTTCAAATTGAACATGTCACCCTTCACAATGGGAGCTATACTTGGTGAACAATTTTTCATCCAAAATATCTTTAGAACTTTGTTGCTATGAATCTTAATGCCAATGACATAAGATGCCTCACCCATATCCTTTATGTTAAAATTTTTAAAGAGAATTGTTTTACCTCATGTAGCAAACTCTTATCGTTTATTGCAAGCAGAATGTCATCCATGTATAAAATAAAAAAACAAATCTTACTCCCACTGACCTTCTGGTATATACATTGATCCACGATGTTTTCTACAAATCTAAATAAAGAAATTACATCATGGAATTTAAAATACCACTAACTGGACACTTGTTTTAAACCGTATATGGATTTCTTTATCTTGCAGACCAAATGCTCACCATCACTAGAGGGTAATCCTTCAGGTTGTTTTATGTAAACCACCTCCTCTAGATTTCCATTGAGAAATGCCGTTTTCACATCCATTTGTTGCAACTCCAAGTCAAAATGGGCTACTAATGCCAATATGATGCGTAAGGAATCTTTCTTGGATACATGAGAGAGGGTCTCCGTATAATCGATTCCTTCTCTTCGAGTGAATCCCTTTGCAACGAGTCTTGTTTTGTATCTCTCAATGTTGCCCAATGAGTCTTTCTTTGTCTTAAAGATCCATTTATATCCAATGGCTTTTGCACCATCAAGCAACTCTACAAGATCACAAACTCTGTTGCTCTTCATATAATTCATCTCTTCCTTCATGGCATTGTACCATAATTTTGATTCTTTGCAACCCATGGCCTGAGAGAAGAACTAGGGATCATATTTGGCTCCAATGTTGTAGTTAGATTCTTGTAGATACACAACATAATCACTAAGAATTACTTGTAATACCCCGA
>BRYF01000007.1:9629465-9631965 GCA_030159135.1 Actinidia polygama
AAGGGAGATAACTTTTAATTTTGTTTGGATACTTTTTAGAATGAGTGGATAAAGGTGGAGATAAGGAAGAAAATATAGAGAGAGAAATAAAATGTAAAATATATATTAATAATATATATATATATACATATATAAATATCTAATATAAAGATATTCATACATAATATATATATATATATATTTTCTTCCTTATCCCCCACCCTTATCCTTCTAGATAACTTTTAACTAGAGTGATGGTCACCCATAAATTATCCGCCTCTATCCTCCCGCTGGGAGAAAAGTTATCCGAGGGGAAAAGTTATCCGCTCCCCTTATCCTCCATCCAAACAGGCCCTTATAGTTATAGACCTCTTTCTTATGTCTCTCATGAAATTTTGGGTAACGCGACTTCCAGAGAAGATTTTACTGATTAATTGACACATCTCTGTGTTATTAAGGCTCTGTTTGGGATAGATTTTTGGAGTTTATATAACTGCTTTGTTTTTCAAGTTTTCTCATTTTTGGTGAAGTTTTTTTATGTTTAATCAAAGATTTATACTTTTACGGTTGCTCTCTTTGAGTGGGGTCCAAAATTAAAAAAAAATATCTAATTTTAAAAAAAAAATCATTGAAGACAAAAATAAGCTATTTTTATTTAAAAAATCGCAAAAAAATATAAATTATTTTTGTAGGTCATTTGCCCCTTCCAGCCCTTGTAGCTGCACATTTGTTAGAGTCTATGCATTTAGTTGTAAATCCCAAATAACTGTGTGACTACACGGGACTGTGGGGTTTGTTCAAATAGTATGAAGGATTTTATTTTAAAGGAAATTTGTGAAGTATAAAATATAAAAATGCTGACAAATTGAAGAAGGTGTGTTTAGTTTAATATAAAAGTTACAAACATAATACATGTGTAATAACTCTTTCACATGAGCTCATGTTTGAATTCCACACACTACGATGTGAGCTTCCTATATCTATACGAGAGAATTTGTATAAATATGCTTGTATTAGTAGGATTACTATTGATGAGATAATAAGTGATCGGCATTAATCCAACACGCAGGGGCAACTTGAGTGGTGCCATCCGTAGACAGAACAATTATAGAAGAGCACAAATCACTCGAATAACGAGAAGATGATCTCCAGACGACAATTACGCACAATCGCACATATTCAGACGCTCCATCCAGGTTCGGGATCACGTTATGAATCAATCTTTGGCCTCCAAAAACCCTATAAAAAGCAGCCCAACCAGAAGCACCAAGCAAGTAACAAATGTGCAGAGCTTCAGTTTCTAAGTATAGAAGTTTTGACTTAATCATTGGAGGATCTTTGCCCGATACCACACTAGTACTCCTTAGATTTTTTTCTTTAGAGGTTCCTCAAGTTCAAGAGGAATTCTAAATCTAGGTCATTCGGATTTATATTTATTTATTTTCCTATCAATTTTCTTTTCCAAGATTCATTCACATATCTATGATCCAAACACATCTTAAATTGGGGGTACTTTTAAGTAGTAGTCTCATTTATTTTTTTGGCATCTTTTCAAAGCTGCTTTTGTAATTTGTGTCAAATTTTATTACGAAAGAGGTCCCCCAAAGGTGAAGAATCATGTGCATCAGTCGCCTTAAGTTTCCTTAAAGTTCTTTTGTTACAAAAAAGTAAATTGTAAAAATAGTCCTTATATTTTACCTCAACTTCTATTTTGGTCCCTATATTTTTAGATCATGCAATTTTAATCCTATATTTTGATTTTCTTGTCTAATCAATCCGATTGGTAAAGGCTGTTATGTTTTTGGATTGATTTTCATACTTTTCCAACATATCCCATAATTTGAGGGATAAAATTGACCTATTCTCCCATTCCCACCAAATTTCCATTGTCAATTGCCCAAACTCAATTGTAATTTGCCAAATTTCATTATAAATCGTCATCAAATGAGGTCATATGTCTTACATATGCTTCAAATCCATCCAAAAACCAAATTTTTGTGACCAATTGGATTGATTAGGTGAGAAAATCAAAATACAAGATTAAAATTATGGGATTTGAAAATGTAAGGACCAAAATCGAAGTTGAGGTAAACTATAGGGATTATTTTTTCAATTAATAAAAAAGGGCCAAAAAACATAAAAATGTTGTATATATTGCTTCCAGATATAACATTACCACAATTAATAGTAAAATTCACCACAACTAATAGTAAAAAATAAAAATTTACCTCAAGGTCACAATATTTATCACAAAATGTGTAACACACTATTTTTAATATACACCCCTGGTAACATTCAGCATATTGATCGTAATATACACCATAACCTATCATACACAGTGTGTACTATAAATTTTGTCAATAAATAAATAAATAATACTCTGTATATTAACTTCATTGTATTACTAAGAACAACAAATTTGGAAAGTGGTATGCTTTATTTTGTATCAATAATCCAAAAAGTAGTATTGTTTTTCATGAAACAATGGAAATCAGTAGAAACGAGATTACATTCCCAATGT
>BRYF01000007.1:9636965-9639465 GCA_030159135.1 Actinidia polygama
CCCGTGACAGAGGTTTATAGGAAGTGCCGGTGGTTGGGCCAAACTGCGAGACAATAACAGTGAGAAATGTCATTGTAGCTATCCTAGGACGTCTCTCAGTCTCAAACGATCAAGTTAGGTGATCGGAGGTAGCAAGTAAATGTAGAGAGAGGGAGAGCGTCTTTTCTTATAATGATATAGATTGCGTACCTTTGAGAGAATAAGGGTTGACCTTATATAGTACACTTAAGCGCGTGTCTAAATGTGCTAACTATCGTGTTACTGAATAGACTACAACTCGACACCTGTCTGGATGCGTTGACTACTGTGCCAGTGAGTAGGCAGCCGACTCAGCTATGCCACTAAGGACTAGTTGGTAGTTAGCCATCATATTGTTGACGTCTTGATCCAAGCGTGGGTTGTTGAAAGAAATCTTATCATGCAAGTTACCTTCTATCCCCTAATGTTCCTTAGGATCGCCGCCAACCGTTGCCCTTAGGCCAAGTTTCGGCGTGGTGACTCTATCGAGCTGTTATAGAGCGACAACTTGGCAGTAATGCTTGTCTTAACTTGGACAGAGCTAATGTCCGGCAGTGCCTCGACCGAGCTCCGACGCAGAGACTCCACCAAGCTTGCTACATAGCGACAACTTGGCGACGATGCCTGTCATAGCAAGGCTAAAACTTGTAGTCGGTGTATTTTACCCCCTTACAATAATTGATTCTTAAATATGCATTGATTTTATTTTTTTAATTTATGTAGTAGTTATTAATGTGAAGTTGATATTATTTTTTGTATAAAAAAGTATGAATATACTACAAATTAGACTTCATACCAAATTGAGTTTTTGTCTTGGCCATGTTAATGCCACGATTAAATTTTTTTTAGTGCCATGACTGTTTTGACACTATTACAATTTTACCCTCATAGTTTGACTGCCGTTTGCTTTCTCTCTCATCCTCTCTCTCTGTCTCCCAACCTTTACTCTTTCACCGGCATATTGCAACCGACACCGTCATTACCAAAACTTCTGGCCAAGCATGAGATAGGTCGGACGGAAGGAAAAAAGTACTGATGATCGGAATGAACGAAAAGAAATTGGAGGTCAGAAAAAAGCAACACAGAGGAATCCCATTAAATGAGGGCAACAGTGTCACTTTACCTTTCTTAGTCGTGGCACCAAAAAAACTAGTCGTGGCATTAGCGCCACCCCTAACAGAATCGATTCATTAATTAAAATGTGATAATTTTATTAATTTTTGTAAATTGAATGGACTAAATCAAAGGGAAATAGTAAAATAGGAAAGTGGGGTGTTGTTTAAAAGTGGGCTGGGGTTGGTGAGAGAGAACCGATGACTTTTGTGTTTCGAGAAAATCTGATTTGGATCTCCCTAACCCTTTGATTTACCTCCTAACGGCCATGCCTGTTCAAGTTACCCAACAAAAAAAAAACATTAATGAAAATTTGTCAAGTTATAAAAAAATATATCTAATACTCATATTATTTATTACTCAATTCGTCTCATTTTATTTATCTATTTTTACTATTCTGTAAATCTAAAATAATCACCTATATTTTTAACTTTATATTATTTTTGATAATTTTAAAAACTTTACTCGTTATCTTGCGGGCTTAGCTAGGGCTCAACTCGATATCGATCATAAAAAAAATAAGGGCGGGACCTTAGATAAAAAAGGGTAATAATGTCTTTCAATAATGGTAAAAGAATAATGATCAAAGTAGGGTAACGATTGTCAAATGAGAACATGCTTGTTTTGTTGACAAAACCAAATAAAAAAGTTTTTTGTTTCGCTTTTATATTGCTTAGTTGTTGCATGAAAATGGGGTACTACAAGAATTATTTACCATCCTGCCCCACCCAACAACCGGAAATTAAGGGTCATTAAAAAATTCGTGGTCCATGGCTCAGAGGGCCCAAGTCCGGTCCAAGCTAGTATGGGTTAGACTTGAGTCTAAATCTGAAGCATGTGGATCGGCCCGCGGCCTGGCTCGTGACAAAGTCTGAAGGCTCGATCCGTGACCCAACTCAAAACATTAATTTTTTTATAATATTTTGTATTTTATATATAAAGAATCAATAACTATAGATGATTTTATGTAATTACCTACGCATTATTTTTTTTATCTTTGATATTTTTAGTCTTTTAATTTAAAATAAAATATATTTAAAAAATATTATTTAAAGGCCCTCAGGGCCTGTTTGATAGCTGTGTTAGGGGTTGTGATTTGATTAACAGTCCAGTGAGCCCATAAAAATTGTGTTTGTTTTGTTCACTTGGGTTTAAAACTAACAGTCCCCTGGATTAACAATCCTCCGAATAGGTGGGATTAGCCATCGCATGGTGTGAACATGGGATTACCAAATCTATCCCATGGGATTCAAATTCGTTGAACTCTATTGCCCATGGTATTTTTCATTAATTACTACAATACTCTCTCTCTCTCTCTCTCCATCTCCCAGTTCCAAAACGTTAGCAATCCGTTACGGACCGAGGCCAG
>BRYF01000007.1:9701965-9711965 GCA_030159135.1 Actinidia polygama
TCAATTTCAAAATCAAAGGAAGATAATTCAGCTTGCCATCTTGCAAAAATTTGTTTAGAGGCAAGGTTTCTAATATCTTTTTTCAAAATTTGTTTAACTGCTGAGCAGTCCACTTTCAAGATAAAAGTTTGATTTAAAAGGTCATCTTGAAATTTAGAAATACATTTAACAACAGAAAGCATTTCTTTCTTTATTGTTGAATAATTTATTTGTGCTGATTTCCACATTCCTGAGGTAAATCTAATCAGCTCTTCTTTATTTGTATCAGGATTAATTTGTTTTAAAATTCCTCCATAACCAATATTAGAAGCATCAGTTTCAACAACCTTCTTCCAATTGATTTTGGCAAGAGATAAGCAAGGAAGCTGTTTAACTTTTAATTTTATTTTTTGAATAGCCTTGCTATGCTCTTCAGTCCATGAAGAAAGATCCTTCTACAATCTGGAATATAAGATTGAAGCATCCTGGGCAAGATTAGGATAGTAGTCTGAAATATAATTCAAACTTCCTAAAAACCTTTGAAGTTGAGTTTTTTCCTTTATTTCATTAGGAAATTTTGAAGCAAATTCAATACTTCTATCAATAGGGATAATTTTCCCTTGATGAATATTATGTCCCAAAAATCTAACTTTAGTTTGAAAAAGCTTCATTTTTGGGGCTGATAAAACTAAACCATTTCTTTTGACAACATCTTTGAAAATATTCAAATGTTTAAAATGTTGGTCAATACTATTAGAATAGATTAAAACATCATTAATATAGACAATGGAAAAATCTGAATATGGATTAAAAATCTCATTCATTATATTCTGAAATTCTGAAGGGGCATTTTTCAGACCAAAGGGCATAACATTCCATTCGAAGTGCCCAAAGGGAACTACAAAAGCAGTTTTATATCTATCTGATTCATTAATTTGAATCTGCCAAAAACCTGATTTTAAATCAAATTTAGAGAAAATTGTTGCAGAACTTAATCTGTCTAACAAATTCTTTTTATTAGGAATTGGATATCTTATCCATTTAAAACAGTATTAAGTGGCTTATAATTAATAACAAGCCTAGGAACTCCTCGTTCCTGCTCAGCTGCTTTATTAACATAAAAAGCTGTACAGCTCCATGGAGAAGTACTTCTTCTTATTAATTGTTTATCCAATAATATTTTAATTTCTTTTTTACAAAGATCTAAATATTCTTGTTTCATTTGTGCAGGTCTGGCCTTGGTAGGGATGAACCTGTCATCAAAGTTATTTTCATAGGGAAGAGAAACAATATGCTTCTTTCTATCCCAAAAGGCATTTGGAATGTCACTACAAACAGATTTATGAAATTGTTCTAAAATCTGTTGTATTTTATTTTTAACAGGAATTTCCTGTAACTTATCTTCAATTGTTTTTAGATAAACTTCTTCCTTAAGAAAATTTATCTATTTTTCTTTTTTATAAATTTGTTCTTTAAGCTCATTAATTAGCTTTTTATTTGGTTGAAAAACAAATTTAAAAGAGATTTGTTGATTCTGAATGGTAGAATATATACCAGTAGAATCAATTCTTTCAATTGGCATTATCATTGATAGGAAAGGATTTCCTAAAATGACTTCTTGAGAATTTAAATCTTTAACCATTAGAAATGTAGTAGGGATACATATTCCCTGATTACATATCTGAGCATTATTTAATTTGTATTTAATTCTCATAGATCTACCACTAGCATTAGTTAGACCTTGAGAAGTTTTCTCAAAATATTGGGTAGGTATTAAACCTTCCTGAATGCAGTTCATATCTGCTCCACTATCAATTAATGCAATTGCATTTTCAATAGTGAATTCATTTTGAACTACAAGATCAATTCTAACATACCATTTTTGGTATAAAACCTGGTTAATCATTAACAGGTTAGAGGGAAATTCCTCAGATCTAGAATTAGATTCTTCTTCCAAATCTATTTCTTTCATTTTTTCTTCTTTTATTTGTTTAGAAAGATCTGTCAATTGAAAACTTAAATTGGTAAGTTTTCTGTCTTGAGCAGCATCCTTCTCTTTAAGAAGCTGAATTTCTGATTTAAGATCATTTATTTCTCTCTTTAAATCATTCATTTGAATTAGTTTAGAAGCTTTATTTTCTTCTAATCTTTTTATAATTTCACTAAAGGAATATCCTTCTTTTTTAATAAGACCTTGATTGTTAATTTTAGCCTTACTAGATTCTCCTATAATACAAGAATCTATAATCTTCTTTTTCAATGTTCTATCAGAAACTGTTTCTATGAATTCTAGAATATTTTTCTGATCATCAGAAAGAACATTAATAGAAAGATTATTAATCTTTCCCATTGCTTTTAAATAATTATCTGAAGTAGAACAATAGCAATTTGCTTTGTCTTCTTCATCTTCTTCTGACGATGTAATGAAATCTTCCATTTCATTAATCTCATCATCTGAAGATATTTCAAATTCATCTTCTTCTTCAGATTCCTCATCCGAAGAGCTACTATTAATTAGTAGTTTTTCTAATTTAAGCTTTAAATCTGGATCAATTTCCAATTTATTCAGCTTTTGTTTCATTTTACATTTAGTGGAATAATGACCTGGCTTTCCACATTTGTAACAAATAATATCTTTCTTCTTAGTTTTATTTTTCTTAGAAGAAGATTTTCTATATTTCTCCTTATAATCTTTCTTATCTTTATAAGGTTTAGTTTCATTAGAAGTCTTATTACTTCTATACCTTTTACTAGGTTTTCTATATTTTTTAGAAAACATATTTCTTTTCCTTATCTCTTTTATGAGATTTATGATGTTTTGCAGATGGAATATCAACTGCAAATTGATCACAGAATTCTCCTAATTCTTTTCTGTTATCTTTATTTTGTTTTTTCATATCTTTCTGTAATTTAAAATCATTATAGAGTTTTAAACCTTCTTTAACAATTACAGCTATTAATTGGCCATAAGTGTAAAGATCAAAATTTATAGGCCCTTTATCTGCCTATAATTCAATTCTTACCCTTTCAGCAAAGCTTTTAGGTAAGCCATCAAGGAACTTAGCTTTTCAAAATGCTGAATTAGCATCTTGTCTGTTCATAACCTTAGCTAAGAAAACATCTTTATACCATCTAAAATGTGCTAATGATTTGCACTTTAGATTAAGTAACAGATATCTTTGGCTTTCAGTATTACTGCTAATTGTGCCACAGAAATGAAAAATAATTGATTGAACAAGAGTATAAATAATATCAGATTTACTACTTTCAACTCCTTGTTCATCAAATTCTGTTTTTACAGCATCAAAAATCTCATGTCTTTGAGATGAAGTGAGATAATTTTCCCACCAGCCTTTTAAGGCTCCTGTAAAGCCACAAACAATCATTGACGCAATATCTTTCTCGGAATTATGATTGTTTGCACAAACAGTGGAATACATTAATAATTCATGCATGATATGTTCAATTTGGTATTCATTCATACCATCAATATTCCATGCATAAATTTGATTATTCGAGAAACTTACTTGTCCCATATCAAAATTTTCCTCATATAGAAGATCCTGAGGAGTTGGTCTAGGATAGTAATGTCTTCCCGAGGCAAAAAATTGAGGAAAATACCTTTGCCTATATTGAATTTTATTAAATTGATTATTTTCTTGTATATCTTGAAATGATTTTTCTAGATTAACAAGATCATTTTCTTCCTGAAATTTAGGAGAATGATTCTTAAGCATTTTAATACTCAAACCTCTTAGTTTGATTTGTAACTCATTAATAAACTCATTATATTGTTGATTATTAATGGTTCTAAAATTATCAACCTTTGGAGGAGGTTTAATTTTTACTTCTTCTATTTTAGAAGAAGTTGAAGCCACATCTTGTTTTTTATAAACAATATCTGGTTCCTTATCAAATTTTTCTACTAGATTTTGAATTTGATTTTCAATTCTAGTGACTTGATAACCTAAAGTTTTAAGGTGTAAATTGGTAAAGTTATTTTGCTTTATCCATTTTACATCTCTGTCTCCTTCACCTGAGTGAATAAAAGCAGAGGCCTTGAAACTTTGCATCTCTCCTTGAGTATCAACTCCACCTTCAATTGTTAAGGAGGTTGTAGGAGGATGAATTGCACTAACAACTTTATTATCAGCTGTTTTTCATTTAACTTCATAATTATTCAAAACATTTAAGGTGTTTTGTAAATAGCTTTTATCTAAGCCTAAATCTTCAATATGTAAGTTAAGGAACCATTCAGGAAAAGGAATTAATTCTTTAACTTCTTGAAGATAGAGATAATATTCTCTCTTATAATAGTCAATGGATTCTTGACTAAAAGCAGTACTATACCACTTAACAAACCCTTTATATTGGGGTTCCATGAGATTATTTCTCATTATATCTCTAATTATATGATGATATTCATTATCAATGTTAAAAATGTCTTTAAACATAATTAACTAAAATTTATTTCACTAGCAGAAGGAGAGGTTCTTCCCCTATTATTATTCTGCTCTCTCTGATAAACACCATGAGGAATTTGGTTAGGAGATATCCTAATTCCTTCCACAGATATGTGGGATGGAGTATTATTCTCCAATTCTTCTTCTCTAGGGTCACTAGATGCAATCGATGCATTAGAAGATCTAGACACAGATGGTCTAGTAGAGGCTGGTAAAGAAACCTGATAAGGTAACTTAGACTGTTTATTTCTTTTAAAATTGAAATAAACATCCCCATTTATCATTTCTGTAACATTTTCAATTGTCCTATTTATTATAGAAGCAGGTGGATTAACCCTAGGGGATTTTCATCTTTCTGGAAAATTAATTTCTTCCCATTTAATTAATTTTTGTCCTGCAACTCCCTCTTTGTCAAACATTCTTGACTCAATAAGGGTGGTTATTCCTGTAGGATTACTAATTGTTTTAACATTAGGGGCTAAGGTATTCATTACCTTATAATACAGCCTATAAATAACTGCAACAGTTTCTGCACCAGACATAAAATTGTATCCATGTGTCAGAATTTTTAAATTACATGCTTCTCCTATTGTTCTATCTGTTAATGATAGAGTTAAATTAGGATAAACATTAAAATAAACTGGCCCGTAACATAAACTGGTCTCAACAGCACCCATTATGGAATGTTCCCAGTTAAGACATCTACAATCATTTAAAGTTGCTTGGATACAAGCATTTGTACCAATTAGGGTGAGTGGTTTGAATGCAACTTGTACTAACCCTAAATGTAAATATTTATATTTTCCCCTATACCTAATTAGGCCTCTAGGGTCCAATAATCTCAAAACCTCATTATCTTCACAAACAGTCATTGTTTGCTCAGTAGTTTTAATAGCCATACTACTGATGAAATCAAACAAACCCTTCTTGTAAATAATAGAAGGAGAAACAGTTGGAATTGTCCACTTGTTTAATTGATTTTGAATATTTTCATATTCAATTAAATTCATTGTTTTAACACTGTCATTAGTGTTATTTTGTGAAGAGGCAGAAAATATTTTTCTGGTTGAAAATTAGGAGCATTATTGGGTGTCATGGACATATAAAAGATTGTTAGCCTACCAGGTTCATCTGAGTTTTATATATATATATATATATTTTTACTTTCAATAAACTATTATGATAAACTATATATATATATATATATATATATATATATATATATTTTACTTTCAATAAACTATTATGACTTTGATGACAGGTTCACCCCTACCAAGGCCAGACCTGCACAAATGAAACAAGAATATTTAGATCTTTGTAAAAAAGAGATTAAAATATTATTGGATAAACAATTAATAAGAAGAAGTACTTCTCCATGGAGCTGTACAGCTTTTTATGTTAATAAAGCAGCTGAGCAGGAACGAGGAGTTCCTAGGCTTGTTATTAATTATAAGCCACTTAATACTGTTTTAAAATGGATAAGATATCCAATTCCTAATAAAAAGGATTTGTTAGACAGATTAAGTTCTGCAACAATTTTCTCTAAATTTGATTTAAAATCAGGTTTTTGGCAGATTCAAATTAATGAATCAGATAGATATAAAACTGCTTTTGTAGTTCCCTTTGGGCACTTCGAATGGAATGTTATGCCCTTTGGTCTGAAAAATGCCCCTTCAGAATTTCAGAATATAATGAATGAGATTTTTAATTCATATTCAGATTTTTCCATTGTCTATATTGATGATGTGTTAATCTATTCTAATAGTATTGACCAACATTTTAAACATTTGAATATTTTCAAAGATGTTGTCAAAAGAAATGGTTTAGTTTTATCAGCCTCAAAAATGAAGCTTTTTCAAACTAAAGTTAGATTTTTGGGACATAATATTCATCAAGGGAAAATTATCCCTATTGATAGAAGTATTGAATTTGCTTCAAAATTTCCTAATGAAATAAAGGAAAAAACTCAACTTCAAAGGTTTTTAGGAAGTTTGAATTATATTTCAGACTACTATCCTAATCTTGCCCAGGATGCTTCAATCTTATATTCCAGATTGAAGAAGGATCTTTCTCCATGGACTGAAGAGCATAGCAAGGCTATTCAAAAAATAAAATTAAAAGTTAAACAGCTTCCTTGCTTATCTCTTGCCAAAACCAATTGGAAGAAGGTTGTTGAAACTGATGCTTCTAATATTGGTTATGGAGGAATTTTAAAACAAATTAATCCTGATACAAATAAAGAAGAGCTGATTAGATTTACCTCAGGAATGTGGAAATCAGCACAAATAAATTATTCAACAATAAAGAAAGAAATGCTTTCTGTTGTTAAATGTATTTCTAAATTTCAAGATGACCTTTTAAATCAAACTTTTATCTTGAAAGTGGACTGCTCAGCAGTTAAACAAATTTTGAAAAAAGATATTAGAAACCTTGCCTCTAAACAAATTTTTGCAAGATGGCAAGCTGAATTATCTTCCTTTGATTTTGAAATTGAATATATCAAAGGAGAGTCTAATTCTCTCCCTGACTTTCTTACCAGGGAATTTCTTCAAGGGTCACAATGATTAGTGACAGACAAAGGAGAAAAATTAATGATCTTCTCAGGGATTTGAGAAATCTGGAAACAAGACAGAAATTTCTGCTTAATCCAAAAATTGATTTTTCCAAATATTGGTGGGTCAATTGGCAAACTGAGACCTATATTATCTCTATTGAGATAGAACAATTAAAATTACAGATTGAAAGGTTGTATATTACAACTCCTTTAAAGATTTCTAATAAGAAATCTAATAAATTTTTGTTATGATCAGTTCTGAAAATATCAGAAAAATGAATAAAAGAATTAAAAGAATTGAAGCGGTTGATAGAGCTGTTCAATTTTATGATAAAAGAATCAGAGAAAGAGAAAATATTCCTTTATCTGACAATGCTTGGAGAATATTTCATTTGTTAGATAGAGATCGTCTAACAAGAGAAGCTTTGCAGTTATATATAACTCAAAAGTAAGCAAATTGCTTTTATTAAGTTTTCTTATGATTAATGAAAAACAAAGAAAACAGATTAATAAAATTTGAAGAGAAATTGAATCTCTTGAAAAAGAATTTCTTGATTGGTGTACAAAAGATATTACTTTTGACAGCTTTGATGATCCTATTTACATCCAAGGTTTCGATAAAATGTGCCTTGACAGATGTAAAATTGAATGTCTTAAAGAACAGTTGGCTAAATTATATGTTTTGCATGGTTAAACATTATTTTTCTGTGCAGATGGCTGACAAAGGAAAGGGACATATCCCTCCAAATAAAGGATTTGCAAGAGGAAAATTATATTCCTCTCAAATAATTGACAATGAGGGGTTTACCATGGTTACCCCAAAGCAATCTGCAAAGAGAGGTGGACATATTGGTGCATCCTCTTCTTCCAGCAAGAGAAAGACTCCTAATAATAGGGAGAACCCTAATCAGAGGGAAACTGTTCAGAATAATCCCAATCAGAGGGAGACTTTAGCTAATATTGTGGCTAAAAATGAGAATGATGAATATTTCTCAAAGAATTATCATGTCCATATTTGCTATATTGAGCAAGAAGACTATCATCTTTTAGATAATCCTTGGGCAATAAGGGCCAAGTATTTATCTCATTTTCAAAGCAGGATTCAATCAGGGAAACCTCGCATCTATTTCGAAAATATTCTGAATCAAACAGATAGTATGGATATTCACCATACAAGGGAAGATCCCAAAGATAGTACAAATACTATTTTCTATAGTAAATGTATTATCAAGAAAATTATTAAATCAGGACATTGGGGCTTGGATCTTTCAGCTTCAAAGTCAATGATGATTGATAAAATCCCTCAGAATTTCAATTACTGGGATTATTACAAGGAATTCTTTGAAATTTTTATGTACCAAAACCAGAAAATAAAACATTCTTGGTTTTTCAAATTATGTACAAGGATAATGACATCCGGAGACCTTCCTATTTGGTTCTATGATTGGTGGCTTACTTATGGGCCAAACATTGATATCCTTCCTTCTGATATAAAGGAGGCTTTTCACAGATGGGAAAAATTTTATCCCAAGATCAAAGGATTGATGGATTTACCATATAATTATAATATGGTTTTGTTCTTCACAGAATTTAGTATCCCTTGGATTTGGAAATGGGATATTTTAATAAAGAAGGATGAGTTGATTAATGCTCATTCTCTTTATAGAAATTTTTGGGTCAGATGGTGGTCCAAAACTGATTGCAAGGAGCTTATCATCCAAATTAATGCGAGGCGGATGATTACTTCTCTCATTATCATGAAAGCAGCCAGGAAATTACATCCTTTGTTGCTCAATCAAATTTGGATCCTTTTGAGATTCTTAAAAGTCAAATTAAGAGGGCTTCTCCAAATATTTCAGAATCTGAAATGTTATCCCAATGTTTGGATTTCTTTCAGAAGAAAATTATTTGTTCCTTTAATAAAGAGGATTCGTCTATGGGATCTCTCAGAGGCAGTGAGGATAATGAATGTCCTGCAGGAGAAGGTCAAGATATTGAAGAAGATATCTCAATTGATGAGGTGGATTCTCAGGAAGGACAGCTGTCCAGATTTATGGCAGCTCTTGAAGATTTGAAGAAATAGGTCTTTTTGATTTCTTTTTTCAAAGGATCTTTTCTTTTTTGTTTTGTATGTCGGTATGGCAGACAGCATCTTCTTTCTTTTTGAAAGCAAATTATTAGCTTTCTTTTTAGGCATTATTGCCTACCTTTACTTTTCTTTTTTGGCCTTCAGTCACTACCTCAATCAAAGAGGAAAAGCTGGCCACTTTTGAAAAAGAAAATAGTTATAAGTGTCGATGGGGCCCAAGGAGCACCCGGCTTTCTCTCTTTTCTTTTTCTATTTAAGGGACTGCCTTCCCTCTTTATAAGGCAGACTTGGTTGGAGCTCTCTCTCTCTCTCTCTCTCTCTCTCTCTCTCTCTCTCTCTCTCTCTCTCTCTCTCTCTCTCTCTCTCTCTCTCTCTCCTCTCTCTCTCTCTCTCTCGTTATATTTCTTCTCTTCTCTTTTGAATAAAATTTCTGTTTATATTTGTCTCCGCTGTTTCAAATCAAATCAAAATCAAATCATAAGAGTGAAAAATCTGTATGTCCCAATGTGTTCACCTAATAGTAAGAGGTGATATATATTTTCATTTTATCTAGGACTTGGATTCTCTGAAGTCTAGCAGTAAGATTGCACGGGCGTAATTTAAGCGTTGTGGATTTTATTTTAGACTCATTTTAATGATTTAAATTGTTATTGTTGTAGATTCTATTGTAAAGATCAGTACTGTAAAAATTAACATTAATCGAATACAATTAAGTATTCATTCAGTACTATTTTATAACTTAATAACTAAATATGACACACAAGATTATATATATTTATCTTGATATAAATTTATGTTGACATACTATTGATTTGTATCCGATCAGTATAATTTTTTAATGTATTAAAGTACTCGATGAGTTATACAATATAAACGGTCTGAATTATCAAAATAGACACAAAATATTAGAGGCAA
>BRYF01000007.1:9726965-9729465 GCA_030159135.1 Actinidia polygama
CTTGATATTGGCAATAATAACTTTAGCGATCAAGATGCCTTGTCATTTTTGCAATGGATGTGCATACTTGATATTGCCGAAACTGGAGATTATACTCTTGTCATGGCGATAATAGTTTTACTTTTTGGCATCATGATAACTTTTGGCACTAATGACGGTCACCTTCGGCACTGGCGACATGACCACCTCTGGCACTGGTGACCGCACTTCGGTACTGGTGATAGTTGGTGATGATTCCTTGGCGATCTTGATGTTTGGAGAACTTGCATTAATTTGGCAAATAATCCATCTCAGCTTGGCGATAATTTGTATTGGCGATATTATGAATAATTTGGAGAAAAACTTTGAAGATTTAATAATGAGATTACAAGGAGCCTCGCAATAATTAATTTGCATGGAGATCCAAATGGTGACATGGTTATCAGAGAACCTGCAAGAGAAAATAAAGTATTAAAAATAATTTGAACCAAACATTTATGGCGACCAAAGAGTGACGCTGATGGTGATATGGAGATTGATATTATGGCGATCTCTCATAATCTGGGCGATCATAACTACAAGGATAATGGCGATCATATAACTTTGGCGATCATAAGGCTTTGGCGAGGTGAATCCTTCCTTTTATGGTCATCCTTTCCTCGCCTCCTTCGTTTGGCCTCAGTTGACTCTTTTGTTGTAATGTACTTGGCAGCCTTACTTTGGAGCGTTGACAAGGTTGCAGGGATGTTCTTGGAGAGGGAGTCGAACAATGGGCATGGGCGGAGTCCTTCCATCATAGCCATAACAACCACCTTGTTACTGGCGTCCTCCACCACTAGGACGACCTGGTTGAAATGCTTGACATATTCCTTTAAGCTTTCTCCATCCTTTTGGTGGACTGTGAAGGGCGGGAGGCACTCTTTTGTCTAACTCGGCAGCTCATGAAATTGGCGACGAAAAGTCTACTTAGCTCGCCAAACAAGTCAATAATTATAGGCTACAACTTCCTGAACCAAGTTCTGGACGAACCCTTCAAGGTCATTGAGAAGGCCTTGCACATTACCTCGTCCGTGTATCCCTGGAATGACATCAGGTTCTTGAACGAATCTAGGTGGTTTATTGAATCAATTTTTCCTTCATAGATTCCGAACTGAGTGGGCAACTTGAACTTGGAGGAGACCCTGGTTCTCATTACCCTTTTTGTGAACGGTGGCTCGGTCTGTCTAATCAGAGCATCAACGGTGATTGGCGTGCTTGTGCCGGTGACGGCATCAATACGGGCGTACAAATCCCTAATCTTCTGGGTGGTGGACTTATCTCGACATTTGGGCGCCTGGTCCTCTTGAAGAGTTGACTTCCCCTCATTCTGACCTCCCCACCTTCTACTTCTGAAGTTCGACTGGATGACCGAGATTTTGACGAGGCATGGCTTTTTTCTCGCCTGGGGCGTAGACTCGGTGATTGACGTCGCTGCCTTCTTGCTCGATCATTACTTTGGTGGCTCTGGGATTCATCATTGCCCGATTGGCAAGATCGTTGGATTTCTGGAACAGGTGGTGCAGTTGGAGGTGGTGGATTGGTTGTGGCAAGGTGCTGTATCAGTCGGGAATTGCTTTCATTCGTGATTCTCATCTGCCCGACCATACCGTGTATCTCATGGTGGAGACCTTCTAAATTTGGGGCATGGATAGTGTTAGCCATTGGACAGGCTCCGTAATCGAAAGGGCTGCTGACACTTGGTTTGAGTACCAAACGGCTATGCATGTGCATAAAAAATTGAGAATTGTCGTTCCCACAGACGACGCCAAATTGTTGTGGTACAAAATTGGGGCGAGCAACCAACAGTCGAATTGCTCATCAGCCTCAGCATTGGACCTCGGCACTGGACCTCGGCAAACACTCGGGCAACCTGTGCAGAGGAACAAAAGTAAACGTCCGGGGCGAGGCTGCTCAAAATCCCTCCAGCGTGCGAGTCAAACCAAGGCGATAGCAGGCATAAAAATAGATATCTCAAATGAGAATGCACGGTGATGTGTGTATTGAGCGTACATTTGCATAATGGAAGAGCGACCTTTATATAGTTGGAGATTGGAGATCCGTGCTCGGATATTTAGGCTATATTTTAGGATAGTTACGTTCGGGAAGTATATCCCCGAGATCAAGAAGATATAACTGGTGAGGTTTTCATGCGGAGAAGATATCGTAATTATAGGCGAAGTAATGGAAAATGAGTCTCACAGATGTAGTTTTCTTGTAGAGGTAGAGTCCTTATGGAGACGTCTTTATGGAGGCGGATCGTTGACGATAGTGGAGTTCTTGTTGAGATGGTCTCTGACCGGGCGAGCTAAGCGATCTCGCCCATTGGCAAGATGAAAATCAATTAATAGGCCTACGGAGTATAAGCGAGTTAAGCAACTGGGGATGTGGCGTGTAAGACTAGATTGGTGACACGGCGTCTGTGGAATAGTATGTGGAGACTTGCCGTATCCTGAGATTTTGCCTAGATTGTAGGAGACTCAAG
>BRYF01000007.1:9734465-9739465 GCA_030159135.1 Actinidia polygama
GTTTCTGGATTTCTTTCTAGATAGATAATTTTTTTCGCTTTCTATCATTTATCTCAGCAAGGTTGTGTAGCCTGGTTAGAGCTTATTTTGATGCGTAACCGTTCCTGTCGTGCGCCTGACGACAATAACAAACATGTTTATCTTTGCTGTGCCATTTGATTTGTGTGTTGTATGTATATACTTTGATACACCATTGGTTGATGGAAGAGATTTTTAAGCTTTTGAATTGCTACTTTGTGAAGCTTTACAAACGAAACCATTTTGTTACCTTTACCCATTATTGATGGTTGCAGGTACTTAGTTCTCACACCTAAATATGTAGCTTTTGCTTTAATCGCAACTGTCAGCGAGGAAACCATTTAAAGACAGTGGATTGCTTTACAAAAGGTACGAAATGTTCCACTGTATGGGTTTATAGTGCCCCCTCTCGACCAAAATCCTAGATCTGTCACTGCACGACACGATTAAATATGGACAGAGCACGGTATGAACTGAAATAAATGGCTGTTTGACACCTCTAAAGCACGATCGTGTTAACGACTCCTAGAAAAGCATTCTGATTGTTTAGTTTCTCCCTTCCGAATTGATGCACTGATGATTTATATAGTTGTCTATATTTCATATGCCTACCATGCCTTCAGTAGCTTACAGTAAGACAAGGTTTAACGTGCTTTACAAAACTGCTTATTCAAATCTTGGTTCTGAGTTGTCAAAATATGTGTTTTGTTGAGGATGATCTGTAAAATTAAAGTCGCATTATTTTGCATCTTATTCTTGGTACCTGGGCCGTTAATTGTAGTTCATGAAAGAGAATTTGTGGATTGACAATGTGTAAAATGAGATGAATAGCAGAAAGGTTCAATGAGACAAGTCTCTGCCTGCAAGGAAAATTCAAAGAAGCCCTTAAGTAGAGTTTGTCTCACAAGCCACAAGCATATTTCAATCTAATCTCAATTCAATTGGATTAATAGGATTAATAGTTTTATGAGATTGGATTAGTAATACTACTTCTCATGGAATTTTTAATCCTTCATTTTTTTGGGATTAACAGTCTAAACAGATCATTGTGGTATATGTTATGGTCGGTGTTAGGGGTGCACACAGGTCAGGTTGGGTCGGGTCTAAATCCGACCCAGACCCGACCGGACCCGACTCGACTCGACCATCCACGGTTTCAGATTTTTGGACCCTGAATCGACCCGACCATCCGAAAGAATCGAACTGCTCGGGTCCAGTTCGGTTCGGTCGGGTCTAAGTCAGACCCAGACCCGACCTGACTCGACCATCCACGGTTCCAGATTTTTGGACCCAGAATCGACCCGACCATCCGAAAGAATCGAACTGCTCGTGTCCGGTTCGGTTCTTCGGTTCTCCATTTTCGGTTTGTTCGGATCGAGTCTCGATTCTCTGTTGATTCTGGATAAAATAGGTAATAATCTAGCGTGATGAGTGCATTATATGTCTATAGGTCGGTTCTAGTTCGGTTCTAGACGTCGGTTCTTGGGTCAGTTCTCTCGGTTCGGTTCGATTCTAGGTAAAATAATTTGTAGACCCGAGACCCGAGACTGTGGAGTCTGGAATTTTAGACCCAAAATCAAACCGAAGACATGGTAGACCCGAACCAACACGACCCAATGAGGTCGGTTCGGTTCGGTTCTTGGGTCCGACGGGTATTTTGTGCACCCCTAGTCAGTGTGGTGAATGTTACAGGGGTGTATATTAAAAATAGTGTACTACACATCATTGTAGTAAGTGTTATGACCTTTTGTGATAAAGAAAAATTGTGAGTTTTTTTTTAATATCGATTGTGGTGAATCAATGAATGTTACGATCGACTGTGATAATATTATATCAGGGCACATTATATGCATTATTTTTGGGATGTGTAATGTAGCAACTCCCATCTTTATAAGCTACTTGCTTTGTCACTTTTTGCAGCACTTCCTTTGTAGTTCTATTGTTGCTTTAGCGTGTATTTGGATCAAGAATTTTTAAGAAAAAAAAAAGAAAATGAAAAAATTAGAAGATCCAAATGTTTGGTATTGTCACCTCCTATAACTTTTTCGATTTCCTTTTCTTTTCCATGAGGGAACGAATTCTTAATCCAAACGCAACTTTAACGTCTAACATCATTTTTATAACAGAGGAATTGGAGCTTTATGAGTATATAAAGAGTAATCGCTAATGTAGCCTAACAAATAACAAGCCTCAAGTAAACGTTCAATTCTAACAATGGTTTTCCTCTTTTAATTTCTTGAAAAATCGCAACTAAAAGTAGGATTCATCATTGTGGAAGGATAGAATATACTATCTTCATTCTTAGTTTAGTTTGGGTAAGCGTCGCTGTCGGACTATTGTTTCATAATAAATTCAGACGATATTTTTGCGACAGAGCTTGATCGATGAACTTGATCTGCCTGAGATTCCCAAGGCACGTTTAGGTCAGATGGTAACTTACATAGCGAGTTTTCTCTGCCACTTACACGCTTGAGTCCAAAATTCAATGATGCGAGAGGTTAGCTACCAACCACGCCTTAGGGACATGATTGAGTCAACTGCCTACTCGCGGATATGGCAGTAGACGTGTCCACTATAAAAGGGCAAACCATTTCTTTCTCACGGATATGCAATTCTCTCTTCTGACTTTCTTTCTCTACATCTAGAGCTAAGAACTCCTTTCTGGCTCTTTTCTTTTTCGGTCACTAACTTGGCCGTCAGATAATTGTCAAAATAATTTCGAACGATCTTTCTTATTGTTTCTGTATTGCAAGTTCGACCATCAAATCATTGCCACAAGTATCCACTTAACAACCACCGCTAACGTCTACACTCAATTCCATATTATTCCCACAATCTCACAATCACGTTTCAAATTACTTTCTAAGATTCCCTTGGATATTAACAAAAGAAAATAAGTGGACAGGTCATCCTTTTAACGGCCTATTTTAGATTTCTGTGTTGTGGGATTGGGACCATTTGATAATACAAGGTGGCATTTAAATTTTGGCTTGAAATGGTAGATAGCGGTTAGGCTGTTACGTCGCTGTATAGTGACCCACCCACCCACATGAAGGAATGATGATATTTTTTGATGTTATTCAATGGGCCCACACGGATGCCTAACCAGGAACCATACGTCGCACAGGCCGGCTGGTCCCATTCGCAATTACGGTACCACACACGCGCGCGCGCGCGCACAGCCCAACTTTATTACTCTCTCCTTCCCCTTTTTGTTTGGAGCAATTCTACGAACACTACTACGCGTCACAACCATAGGTGTCAAACCACCGAACCGATGACACATTAAAATTACGGTACGGTACGGTATGATACGGTAAGGTACGAGCACGATAATGGACCAGATCATTATTTTTGAGGCACGACACATGATGAGGCATGAATGAACTGAGTCTAAGTTTTTTATCAAATGTGCATGGCAAGACATGATAAGATTAAAAATTGGCACGACACAAAATACGGTAAGCACAAAAATAAATAGGTCGAGATGGCACAGCACGCCCCGCTTAATATCTCTAGTCACAACTTTAACCATAACTCTATTATAAAGCATGGGTCCCACCGTAGGCTTGGTACATTATGAGACTCACTTTATGGGATAGTATGATTGGAGTTGTGGTAGTCTGGCAGAAAGTTGTGTACGTAACATTTGTATTTTGTTTTTTTATATTTTTAATGCTTTGGAAAAATTTGAGATATATTGAACAAAAACACGCAATTAAAGAATATAAAATGACTTTGGCGAAAGTAATGTATCAAATTACAACATCAGTTCAGTTTTCAATAATTTGATAGAATGAAGTTACTTGTGCATGTTCATTTGACAATAAATATATAGTACGTTGTTGAATTGCAGAGGAAAATAGTTTTAATATATATATATATATATATATATATATATATATATTATAACATCATGTATTTTTTGTCGGATAAGTTATGAGAAAACATAGTTTTATTGAAAAAATCTTGGACAATGGTATTGCAAGTTTTTCATTAACTGAACAATCAAAAATGGAGAAAAAAAATACTCCAAGTTTTTCAAAAAAAAATTCCTTTTCTTATAGTTGATGTATTTAGGAAAAAAACCGAAGAAGAAAAGAATAGAAAAAGCAGTAACGTGCATAGTACAAATGTCATATACCTAAAACAATAACAAAAAGTTATGGTGTATATTCAACTTTAGTGTACGGTGTGTGATTATGTTGAGAACAATTCTGTTGTTCGTATTTCATTTAGAAAAAAAGAGCTAAGTGAGGATAATAGCATATAGAATTTGTCAACATAAATAAACAAACAAAATATGATGTTCTTCCTTTTCTTTTCTTTTTAACAAAATTAAGAAGAAAAAATATTATTAATTTTTAGGAGGGATTAACTATTTGTAATGTTCAGACCTTGTAACTTTAGAGTTCGAGATCTTCATCTCTAAATGACTAAATCATTATGGTATTACGTCCTTATACATTTCCAACTGTAAGACGACATGAGAAGTTTGAAGTATAAATTTTTTTTAGACGTAATTGAGTGATTCGGAGAGCATTAATTGCGACAAAGAAAAAGAAAAATTTAGAAATAGAGAATCTCGTCTCTTAATTTCCAATATCGTTTGCCTTGTTTTTTTTGAAAGGATTTTAGTTTCGGTGATTATAAGTACTAATTTACTGAACGTGAAATCTTGATTAGAGTCTTGTTATTGCATCTAAGTTGCAACTTCTCTCTATCCCTCCTAATGATTGTTAAAAATAAAAAATTCTATAATTTTTTTCCTTAAATTGTACTTGGAGCTCTTACTTACAGCTGGTATTTTTTAGAATTTTGTAATGAGGTTTAGTCACTTGTCCATTTCCATTAATTATTGAAGGTAAAGAAATTAAACAAAAGAAAAAAATGGGTAGGTTGTACAAATTCCTAACAATAGTGATAGGTACAAATTCACTTTTTGGTTTGTGTAAGACACATTCATTTTTGCCCTCTCACAA
>BRYF01000007.1:9744465-9749465 GCA_030159135.1 Actinidia polygama
GACAAGAAGCCACATAATCGTATCCTACATTTGTTTTTAAAGAAATAGATGGGAAGTGTGATTCTTAGAATAAACTATAAGTTAAAAGAGTTACGATCATGCCCGATCAAATTAATTTATAAATGAAACTTACAAATTGAATGGTTCGAATATTAAATACGGGACAATGACAAGCCTGGTGACTACAAATATGTACTGATTTTTGGAAACTACCGGCACTACAGTGACCCCAAATCTTTGTAACAAACATACTTTAGAGTGGTTTTCAAGCTAAAAACCAATCAATACAATTTTTTCTTTAAAATTATTTTTCGAGAGATTAGTTTATGGATAACACTAAGTGTGGATTCTGGACTCAAATTACAGCTAGAGCAGATTTTTTTTTAATTTTTTTATAACTCAGTAGTCAGCTAAAGGATCGACTAATTCGGATGATCAATTCTAACATCCACTAGCGTCATAGCTAAAGCAGATGATGCAACATAGTTAGAAAATTGTACCTAAGAAATTACCCGAAATTCAGATGTGTAGAGTGAAATTGAGTTGTGCTTAAAATGAATCTAGTTTACATGCTTTGTTTATGGACAACCAATATAGATATAAGCATAAACTAATTTCTTTACCAGTTGGCATCAGTGGCGGCTCTAGTAAGGGCTTGTGGTATTCAATTGAATACCCAGGAAAAAAAATTATGTATATATTTATGTATTATTTTTTGAATTTTAAGCATTTGAACACCCTACTCAATTAATATTGAACTCCTAACAGTCCACCAATTAATCACAGATCGGCCCAAGAGTGGTTGAAAGTTATTTTTTCAACAATAATATATATTAGGTGTAATTTACTTAACCGAATGAGTGATCAATCGATGAATGATTATTTGGTTATGTTCATTGGAAGAAAATTATTTGGTAGCTATAAAGCACGGGTGTGGATGCAAGTGCGGGTATTAGTACCGGTACGATATGGGTATATCAGTATGGCAAAATATATATAAAAAAATAAGATACAGGTACGGATATGGGCTAGGGTACGACTCTAAAAAATATATTTTTATATTTTTATATTTTTTAGTAATAAATGTAATAATTTGATAACCAAATACAAAAATTACTTAATGACTTATCTAATTAAGAATTTATGCTATAAATTACAGTTTAATAAAAAAATTAGACACAAACTAGAGTTTAATGTTATTGTCTTGAAGATCTTACACACTAAAGATTAAATATTATAATCATACTAATTTGGAAAAAAACCTATTAAGCTAATGTAATCTCCAAGTAAAAGTAAAAACTATTATGACTAGGGTATGGCTAAAATATATAGTGGATACTTCTAGATTACGACAAAAATTAAGAAAAATATTTTGGATTACTCGGTACATATTTAGAAGTAGCATGCAACTATTGGGACAACATAGTTTTTGAAGTACCCATGCTCCATAGTTTGATAGTATCGATAATGATGCTATCACACAATGGTTTCAGAATATGAAAAATCGTCAAGGGCTCTTGAACTATTGTATGTAATTTTATACTTCGATCTTGCTAGGTTAAACACACTTAAGTTTCACATTTATTAATACATTTTTTACATATATATTTCAATAAATTTATATACATGAATATTTATACTCTTTTCATATGTATTAATATATATTTTGCCAATAGCAAATACCACTTATTGAGTGGTGAATAGCATTTTTTTTCATATTTTTTTAAATTATTGATATCAATATATTAGAGTTTAAAGCCCAATTCTGGCTAGTTTTTTTTATAGTTGATTTAGCTTCAATAATTTTTGAGATTTTTTGTCTTTAACGATTTTTTTTTTTTACCGTTTGATCAAGATTTATATTTTTTGAGTTTCTTTTGACGAGAGAAATTTGACAATGTAAAATAAAAATCAAATTTGAGAAAACAATTCCACCGAACACAAAAAAGGTTATTTGTTGAGTAATAACGGTTATTCTTTATTTTTGGTGGATATTTTTTTTTTAAATTTGAACAAAATTTTTATGTATTAGATTCCTCTCATCTTGAAGAATCAAAAAAATATAATTTTTTTATCAAATGGTAAGAATAAATTACTAATAACAAAAACTATTAAAAACTAAAGCAGCTAAATTAGCTAAAACAAACAAACAAACAAACTTACCCATATTTCTTAATGGATACTCTGACAAATATTTTTTGAGCTGCCATTGGTTGACATTCAAAATAATTCAATTAATATATGACTCCATTGGTTGACATCCAAAATAATTCAATTAATATATGACTGATAACTGGATGTATACATCTGCGAATATTATGATGACAATTGTCACATAAGACATTCAAAGAAGACAATGACACATGTATCATCAGTTCGAAGAAGCAATTAATAGAAGTTAACGCAAAGGGCGGCAAATAAATTTGAATTACATACGGAGAGAGCATGCATGCTGATATTGTAGTCTAACAAAATGGGATCATGAAAGAAATGGTGAGGTCAAACAAGAAATTGTTTGGTAATATGGATTTGGTCCGACAAGCAGTTTCTTGTTACCGGCATCCGCTTGTCAGCCACCATTAATATCTACACTCAATTTTCTATCATCCTCACAATTTTACAACAATAGAACAAAATGGAATCATGAAAGAAAATGGAGAGGTCAAACAAGAAATTGTTTGCGTTTTTAATAAGGACGAGGATCTAACCACTATAAACAAAAACAAAAAAAATAAATTAAGAGGGATCTAATCATCACCTCAAACACTTGTTTTTTATTTTTTTTTAATTCCAAAGTAGTAATAGAGGTGGAAGCAGATATCATCAGTACGAATAGGAGTCTCTGGAATCGTACGACTAGAATTATATTGTAAGTTGTAAACTAGTTGTTTTTCTTCCTCTCATTGTAATTGAATTGTTTGAAGCAATTCATTGCGGTAACTATCTTATTCCATTGTTTTTCTTCGTCTTCTTTTAAGTTACTATGTTTCCAAAGTTTCAATTTTATTATTTCTTAAAATTCTAGACACATCGTGTTTTAAAAAGTTCTTTTAATTGAGACTGAACAGAACTATCAACACAATTGTCCCGTTAAATTTGGCTTGAATCAAATTTTATAATGACTAATCAAATCTCTTGCTAATTCCAAACTTGACCTTTGAAGTGTCTTTAGAGCCAACATATCCCAAACAACACCGAAGTTCTTACCTTTTAAAAAGAAAAGAAAAGAAAAGATTTTTCATAACAAACCTAAAGAGTCAAAATATTTTTAAAACTAAAAAATAAATAAATAAGAATATTAAATCATTTCCAAGCAGTCCTATCATTAATTCTTTGTTCTTATCAAGTAATTTAAAGCATTTATAACAATCTCTATCTTTAATTCTTTGTTCTTATTTTATTGGGTAAATTTCACTTATATCCCTTGAGATTTCTGACAAATGCAAACATTTCTTTTGTAGTTTTAAAAATTATATTGACTTTATTTACTTTTAAAATTATTATCAAGATTCCCTTATAATGCTATTTTTTGAGCAAAAATATTAAGCTTCCCTTAAGATTTAGAGATTCTATTTTTTTCTCAATACACTCGTTGAATAAATAAATTATTTATAAACTACTCTATTTTTACTTTTTATAAATAGATAATTTTTTTAAAAGAATTGATCTAAATATTTAAAAAGTACTTCTAATCAAAATATACTTAAAAAATAAAACTTTGTTACCAATAAGATTTTTTTTTAAAAAAAGGAGAATTTTTATTTGCTTAATGGGTGTATTGAGATTTTTTTTAAAAGCCCTAAATTTAAGGATAAATTTGTCATTTTTACACAAAAAAAATAGATTCATAATCTTTCTCGATAATAATTTCAAAAATAAAAGAAATCAGTACAATTTCAAAAACTATAAAAAAAGTGTCTGTATTTTTCAAAAAACTCAGGAGAGGTCCGTGAAATTTACCCTATTTTATTTGACCAACAAACAGACCATAAACAAATAGCAATAAGAATCATTTGGTTGTACAATACTGTCCTTGTTATAATTTCCTCACAAAGATGTACAACCTGTTGATCATTGAAAAAGCCGGTTGTTTTGTCCTTCATGGGTTAAACACCGTCAAACGAGTCCTATTTTTTAATTCACCATCATATAAAAAATAAATAAAATTCTTTGCCATTATATAATTACTAACCACATCAGCTTGCCGGAATGCTCATATGTGCTGTCATGTTAATTTTCTTATTTATTTTACGATTAAGATTAAATAAGGCCTTGTTTGGGTTAATTTTTTTAGATTTTTTAGCTACTTTAATTTTAAATTTTTTATCTTTAGTGTATTTTTTTTACCATTTAATCAAAAATTTATACTTTTTCAGTTCAGAAATCTAAAAATATAAAAGAGGGGACGGATCCGGGGACACAAGTTTTGACACAATTTTAGACACTACATCCTACTACTTGAAATCAAAGACTGAGATTACAATGGAGTAAATTTTTCTAAAGTGTTTCTGAACTTTATTAAAACTACGTCGTTTTAATAACTCTGAAATTTTACTCCATTGTAATCTCAGCCCTTGATAGGGCTGATTTCAAGGGGTAGGATGGAATGTCTAAAGTTGTGTCAAAACTTGTGTCCCCGGATCCGGCCCCTATAAAAAAATATTCAAATTTAGAAAAAAAATTAACTAAACATAAAAAAATTAACTAATTTATCACATATTTTTTATCGTATTCTATACCTACATAAACTTATATTGAATATTCAATATTATTGTATAAAGAAGATATTCATTTTTATCAAAGCAAGTTAACTTTATTGTCTTGTTGGCTTAAAAAAAAACTTCAAGACGGTTTTTATTATTAAGAAAAATTAAAAATTACACTTATAATTAGCAAAGGACTATATAGACCCTAAATTGAATAGTTCAGGAATAAAGTCGATGCAATCGATATTTCACGAACGAAGTAGAAAAAATCAAATAATTTAAGGGATAAAAGTG
>BRYF01000007.1:9789465-9799465 GCA_030159135.1 Actinidia polygama
TCAAATTAAACCATATCTCCAGCTAAATTCAATATATAAGTTTTATCATTTTCTACAATATTTCAACATCTCTCTTGTTTTATATAATTGTTTTTTTTGGCATATTAAACCACTTGCTACACAATTTGTCCTGTAAAATATGTAATTTCCTACTTTCTCTAATTACATTCCCAGTAACCAAACCAAGCCCAAAAGAAATTTCTGAGCATATCCTTAGTTTGCTTTACACTTTCGGTCATCAACATTGTTTTTCTAAATTTCATAATTTGAATTTTATTATAAAGTTGGTAGGTTATGAGTCCACCATGTTTTCGATAATTTAAACAATTTATTTTATGAGACATGCTAAATAGATCGTCCACAATTAAGCATGTCTCTTGTATAAATTAGTGGAGCACCAAAAGTTGGTAACTTTTACTCAATTTAATTATTTACTAAAGAATTGAACGGCATCTTAAATTGTGCTCGACGTTCTTCTATGTTGATAGATGTATCTATGATGTAATCAGTATTAAGTCTCCTAGCAATGTCTTTCTCAACGTGTATGATTGAGTAACTAGCTAAACATGTATCCTCCGTCATGTTGCTCAATATGTGATTTCGAGGGTGTTTGACTAGGCGTATTTAAACTGCTTTTGAGCTTTTAGCTAAAAAATAATCGATTTTTCATTGTTTGATAAAGCTTAAGTGAAACAAATAATTTGCTTCTAGCAACTTTTGGGTGGTTAAAAAAGTTGATTTCCTAAATCAACCAAATGGGTGTTTTTGCAACTTCTACTACATGGCGGATTAGGGCGTCTAAATGACTTAAATGTCTTTGCAATTTTAAAATAATTGCGGTCATGTCACGAGCTATAATTATTTCACATAATGTTTTCTCTCTATCCCATCTCCCTATAGGGGTAGTTTGGACAATTTGATGAAAAAAGCAATCTTATAGCTTTGCACAAAACACTACTACGCAGCTGCTTAAATTCTAATTCTACAGCTCTACCAAACATTTTTTAATTTTTTTAAAAAAAATCAACAATCTACAAAAGTTTTAACAAAATTGAAAAGTGATTTTTTTTTTGGTAAGGTTTGCTAAACTAGCACCGAGCATCTATGTAATAGTTTGCTTAGATTCTCACACCAATACTATTGTTGAGTCCTATTATACAAACATGACCCACCTTATTGCCCTCATCATGCATGCGTTTGGATGACCTCAAAATTCCAAAAATTAAGAGAGAAAAGCAAGTCATACTACTAGAAGATATAATGCCCAAGGAAAAAGAATCAATGGAGAAATAAAGCCAACCATTAATTTGTCTTATCCATAAATATCAACGAAGAAAAAGACAACCTAATGTAAGCATTCAAAACTAAGGAAAATTCCTTTCATCAGCTTTAATGCTATGTACCAAAAAAAAATTATTTAGAATTTTACTACAAGCATGAGATGTATGGTACAAATTTAAAATTCAGTTAATTCGAGTCACGCTCAAAATAAATTTAGTTCATACATTTTTAATTTTTATTGAAGATTTTACGGTCTTAGAATTTGTACCAATTAAAAAACTCTACGATCCCAGAGATATTTTGAGTTGTTCATTCATTATAACAAACAAGAATCTGAACAATTTATTTTGAATTATGTGAATTTTTTTAGTCCAAATTGTGAGTCCTTAACAGTGCTAATTTTGAATACTTTTTAATAAAAATTCTTGATATATTATTGCTTCATAAAAATTAAATCGTTTAGGCTGTATTTGAATTAAGAATTTGATGATAAAAAAAAAAGTTAGAACATTCAATTATTCAGAAACGTTAAATTTTTTAATTTTTCTATTTTTATTTTAATATTAATTTTAATTTTTTTATCAAATTCTTAATACAATCGTATCCTTAGTTTCACTAGAAGCTGTGAAGACGAAAGAGAAGAAAAAAGAAAGCTAGTGAGAAATTTCTTTGCATGGTACTAGCTAATCCATTGACTTTTGAAAGTTTTGACAAGTAAAAGGCAAAATAATACAAGTAATCTGCAACCCGGTTTCTATTTATGTATAGGGTAGTGCTATGGGTACAACCATATAGCACTCCAAATACACACCACATGAGGTGTTACATTTGGGTTGGCTGGGTGTGGGGTCCACCTTGTCTTTTCACCTCACACCCAACCAATTCAAATGCAACACCTCATATGGTGTGCATTTGGGGTGCTATATGGTTGTACCCATAACATTTTCCAGAGCTGATTTGACATTTAAAAAAACCAGTTACTTGTGTTGCCAAATATGTCTTATTTTTCGGCCGTGCCGTACAATAATCTGCAAATAAAGTTGTCACCGCGTTGTCACCAAAACATGTTGAACAATCATTCCATCACTATTATTAGTAACTCCACTAGGATTTGTTAAGTTTAATAAAATTGAATGTTTGAAAACTAAATCCTCAAAACTGTTTAATAAATATTTAACAAAACAAATTGTGTGATATGTATACAAAGTTAAAATTTAAAAATTTTATTTTTTTTATTATGTTATTATATTCAAAAGTTATGAAATTTAAAAGTGTATCAAAATGACGGTGACAATAGTGTTGCTAAATGTGATTGTGTGGTGGTGGTGTAGGCAGTAATGGCGGCGGAGTTGTGGTGGTGGTGGTGTTTATTGTGATAGTCGAAAGTGTGGTGTTAATGGTGGTGGAAGAGTGGTAGGGTAGTGGTGTGCTGGTGGTGCTATGGTGTAGAGGGATGGCGGCAGGGTAAGGGTTATATGTGTTCTAATAGTTTTAAGTGAACCCACTAGATCTTTAGTTTTCTTGAGTATGTATATGGTATCATGTATAAATTTGATAAATTGATTCTAGTAAAATCTTAAAATAAAATTTAAATACTGGGGTCAATCTAAGAATAAATAAATTATTAATGCTTAATTTGAGCTAATTTAACTACTTTGATTTCTTAATTTTTTTATTTCTATTGAATTTTTTTTAACGTTTGATCAAAATTTCATAACCTCTCTAACAAGAAAAATCTGAAATGCAAAACTATTGGTCTAATTTGAACAAATATTTAATAAAGACAAAAGATTATATGAATACTTTGATCAAATAAGTGAGTGAAAAATCACTAAAAATTAAAAATTAAAAAACTAATGCATTTAAATTAGTTCAGAAACAATTAAAGTGAGATAATTTAGTTTATTTAAACTAGGCTTAAATTAAAATTAATGGATCATTTGTTTAGTGACACTACTGACGAAAAATCTTGGCTATGCCACTAGATGGTGGTGATGCTTAAAGGGTGTTGGTAACTTGGGGAGGGTAGAGGGGTTGGTGTCACGACCCGACCCATTATACACTGGGTCCCACCAATCATATAGGTGCCACGTGACCGGCCAGTGAAATCCCATCTCACTAAGGCCTTTCCAATTAATTCAGTTTAGGGATTTACTATCATCATTCAACATACATTGCTTGAATGAAATACATGCGGAAACCATCCAATAAAAACAGAGCTGACGTGTCACTAAATTAAAACTGAATGCAAATATATACATATATCAACATGGTTCTTATACACAAAAATCAATATGGTTCTGGCCACAAACTGGCACAACCGTCAACAACTATTGTATCAGTTTAACTATACAAGTTCTAAACTATACATAACTTAAAACATAAAAGTCTCTATACTATTATAGGGTATAGGACTATCAAAAACTCAGCATGCTAGGGTCACCCGCCCTCAATCGTGTCCCCTCTCATTTTCATCACCTGAAATGAGTTACGTTCGACAACGTCTTAAGGACTAGGCTAGTGTGAGTCAGGTTATATAAAACATACAAGCACCCATGAAAATATACGAAAATCAGGTTCATTTTAAAACATGAAATCACATTTTATCAATCCATGGCTCACATAAGCCATCCCTTGACTATCAGTCAAGATAAATATACAAACAGTCTCTCCATGAGACTCATGGCTCTGGTACGCCAAATATCCCTTTACTATATGTCAAGTTTTAAATTCATTTACGATTGATAATTTGCGACACATTTAACCGTTCAACGAACACCAGTCATAGGGCGCGACCCTAAACCTTTGGTATGAATTCATCCTACAATCATTTGATCATGATCTCCTTATTACATCAACCACGCTATATTCTCCCCCTAGCGCACGGGGCATCGTATGAACTACATGTCGACTTAAACATACTTTCGCAAATAGCATTTTCATAATTTCATGGTACAACAAAACAAAACATGATTTTAAATATAAAACATATCAGTTTTAAATGCAAGCCATACTTTTAAAACACAAAATAGTTACTTTTATGCGATTTAATACATAACAAGACTCACCGAAAGTACGTCCAAATCTTTCTACGCAACGTGAACCAGCGTTCCTCAAATCCGGGTCAACGTCCTACGTTTAATATTCGAACTAAATTATTAGATTTAACTTTCTCGTGGCTATGAATACACTAAATTTCATAAATTTTTAAGTTTAGATAATATTTAAAAATTAATAATTTTTGGATTAATTTTCTGCAAAATTTTCTGCATTAATTTTCAGAGACAGTCCCTTAGTCTATAATTTTTATAAACTTATGCAGAGCTAATTTGATCCCAAAATTTTTACATAATATACTATACACACACACACACACACACACACACATACATATATATATATATATATATACTGTAAAAATATTATAAATTAATAAATTACGTAACTATTTTTAAAAATTCGTTAAACTATTCCAGTTTTTGCACAAAATATTTACTGACAGCAGTTTGGTCATAAATTATTTTGAGCATTGAAACCATTTCTAAAATTCGTTAAATTAATTATCTAACATCTATACATATAATTGTACTACATATAAAATTTTCAGAATTTTATAAGCTCTTTAACTATTTTTATAATTTTCTCAAAATTTCTGTTTAAACTTATTTTTTTCAGTTTTCAGAGCTTATATTCAAGGTTAATTATGGACTTTTTAGAGTCTGAATTTAAAATAATGTTCTAAATAAAAGTTCTAGATAATTTTAATATCTTTCTAAAGCATTTTAAATTGAGTAATTAGGACATCGTATGAAAAAGTTATTATTTAAATACGAAATATGGTCCAGTAATAAAATATGATTTCGAACTATTCGAATATTGATTTTAAAATACGTATAAGTGCAATATTTTTGGGGTATTTAGAGGGTTTAAATGTGCTAAACAGTAATAAGGCTTAAAGAAAAATTAAAGGAATTAAAAGAGATTTGATTTTACCTCAATAGGAATATTGAAGTGTTCTTTCCTTTCTTTCTCTCTGTTTTCGTATCTCACTCTTTTTTTCTCTCTTTTATAACTTACTTTCCTTTCTTTTTTGTGATTTCTTTCTTGTGAAGCTGCTGGGCAGCTTTTATTCCTATTGTTTGAGATTAAAGTTTGGCATTGTTAGGCTTAGGCCTCACACCTTCACATGCACACATGCACGTGTACGCACAAAGGGGGCTGCTGTCCAGCAGCTTTGGTTTTTTTTGTTTTTGTTTTTGTTTTACACAGACACATGCACAGCCATGTGTTCGCCATGCGTTGTGTCACGTGTCCATAACGTGTCGCATAATCGTGTTTTGTTTTCTCCCAAATTTTAAAATTTACTTCGAAAATATTAGTTGCATTTAAAATTAAATTTAATACTTATTTTCGCGGTTCGAGATATTACAGTTGGGGTCGAGGTGGGGGTGGGGGTGAAGGTGAGGCTGGTGGTACCTACGGCTTTAGTGGTGGTTTGGGTAACGGTACATTCAATATTTTTTCATATATAATTTTAAGTTCAGTCATAGTTAAATAAGTGGCTCCTTAATTTTTATTTAAAATTTAATCTATATTTTGAGAAGTACTTAAAATTTTAAGTGATGTAAATTTTAGTTATCAAATAAACACAATTTTCTTTCCCTTCATATGGGGTTATCAATCAACCACCAAGTGTGGAGCCCATTTTCATATTGAGAAATTAATTTCAGAGTGACGGGATCAGACTTCTCTGGAGAGGAAGAACAATTTTCTATTGAGAAATTAATTTCAATGACTTGCAATTATTAAGTGTGGAACCCATTTTCATATGACCATTTTCCAAAGGTTATAACCCCTTAAATTATATCCGCATACAACGTAAACATAAAGTTCACTGGAAAGTCAAACAGTAAACTTTCGGTGTTAGTTCTAGAGATAAAAATTCATTATTTGTTCTAGAGATAAAATTCATTGTTGGATCTAGAGATAAGTTTTTTTTTGTTATGAGAGGTAAAGAAATAACTAAACAAATACATTTATCGATTAACTAACAGATATTTGTGTGTATAGATAATTTTATCTATTCCAATAATGGTTGCTATATTTCCAAAAAGTTGTGGCTGAATCAAAGAGTGCCAATGAATAAATTTAGTGCGACCTTTACTAAAGATAGAGATTTGACGGAGGTCGAGAAAGGCGACGGAGGTGGCTAGTGGTGGTAGAAATGATGGTAGTGTTTTAGATATGAGATCTAAGAGAGAGATATTTTTACCAATGGATAAAGGAGATGAAGGCGGCTATACCGCGGTGCTGGTGGAATGGCCATGGCGACATTTTTAGACTAAAATCAACAGTAGTGGAAGAAGGAGGTGGCGTCGGCGTCATTGCAGTGGTAGCGATTAGGTTGTGGTTGTTGCATCGTCGCAGTGGCAGTGGTAAGGTAGTCGCGGTGGTGGCGGTACAATGTTGGATCAGACGGTGTCGTAGTGGCGGTTGTAAGGTCGTGGTTGCTGTGTCGTGGCAGTGGTGGTGGTGAGGTTGTGGTAGTGGTAGTGGCGGCGGATAAGCGTTGACAGTGGCCGATGGTGCGGCTATGTGGGAGAGAGAGAGAGGAGAAATCACAAGAGAGAGTTTCAGATTTACATTGTAATTTTTTGTTTGCCTTTCATATTCTAGGGTATGAAAGGACATTAATGTCCAATTATAAAATATAATAGAACTTTCACTATAAAAACTCTAGTTTCATGTAAGGGATCCTCTACCCAAAAAAATGTTATCGAATTGTTAGAAAAACACAGCACAATAAACTTTAGAATAAAAAACCCTTAATATATTAATTCAACGTCTCCTATAAAAAGATAGAATTCCTACTATGCACAAAGGGGGGCAGACAAAAAAAAATTCAACGATCATATTTCAATGTTCATATTTTCCAAAATTCTCGTATGATAATACAATAAAAATGTACCATCAAACCAAGATAAAAGAATTTGGAAATAGAGGCCAAGTTTGGCCTAATAGAGATTTCTTCAACTGCTTGGTTTTTTGTGTTTTTCGGTCTTTAATGAATATTATTTTATTGTTTGCTCAAAATTTTATATTTTTTTTGTGCTTTCTCAACCATGAAGTCTAAAATTATAAAAAAATTATCTAATTTGAAAAAAAGTTCACTGAAGATAAAAAAAAAAAACTACCTAAATTTTGTCTTTAGTGGAGTTTTTTTAAAAATTTTGAATAAATTTTTTATATTTTTAAATTTCTCGTTAAGACAATAATAAAATTTTGATCAAACGTTGAACATAGCTTACTAAAAATAAAAAGATTCGGAAAAACAAAACAACTACAACATCTCAAACAAAAATGCTAAACTAAACCGATAATAAGAGTATTCGCTTGCCAATCCACGGTTTTGTCGTAAAAATTAGTAATGTGAAAAATCAAATTAATCGGACATAATTTAGTATCCATTCAGTACGATTTTCTAACTTAATAAATATGAGTGTCATACAAAATTATACTTAGTTATCTTAACATAAATTAATATTGATTAACTATTGATTTATATACGATCACCATAATTTTTTATAATGTTAAAATTATTAATTAAGTCTACAATAAGAAAGATTTGAATTATCCAAATAGACCCAAATTAAACCTTAAAATGGTTGGACTACATAAAAGCATGATCCATCTTAATACTACTTCTTGACAGTATCAATTATTGACCCGGATCTCGAATGGGTCTGTTTCTGGACATCCTCCGAACCTAGGACATTACGGTCAAATGGTTTTGGATTCCCTGGTCAATGCAAGTTGCTGAAGTTGAACCCGTTAGATAAACACACAGTTCAAATAATGTTAAACTTGTTAGGAAAAGAAAAAGTCACTGAATTTAATGGTTCGAATTTAATTTTTTTGTTTTATTTTTTTTCTCTAATTCTTTTTTTAATTCTTAATCCAAATACAACCTAGTTAAGTAAAGCAGTCTTGTTTGGGTTAGGTTTTTATGAGATTTTTTAGCTACTTTGGTTTTGAGTGTTTTAGTCTTTAATGAAATTTTTTAATTGTTGGTTTTCGATTCCTTTTGACAAGAGAAATTTAAAAATATATTTTTTTTATCTAATTTTAAAAAGAAATCACTAAAGTAAATAAAATATGTTAGCTCAACAAATTAGCTAATTTTTTGATTTTTAGTAATTTTTTTTTAAATTTTAAATAAGATTTTTGTGAATTAACTTGTCAATGGAGAAACGATATATCATATAATTTATATATATTTTTATAACTCGGTATCCAATTTATGGACTGACTAATCAATGAGTCAATTTTACCGTCCATTAGGAGGCCCCGATTAAGTCCTGGACAAAGTCTCGTACCGACTAGCCCATCCCAAAAATTTGTAGTAATTAGGAGGTTTTGAACCTAAGATATTAGAAGGAAATAGACTACAAGGAGTATTTTAATTTATTTTTAAATTAAGTTCTAGAAATTTTTTTGGCATACTAATTCTGATATAGATAACCAAAGTTTGACTCAGTTTTTAAATCAATTTTGCAGAATGCTTTTTTAAAAATTATTTTTGAGAACCAAAACATTTATATTTCTCATATATTATTCATTTTTACCGAAAGTAATTTTTGAGAATTTGAGGATATATTTCTATTTTTTTTAAAAAAAAATCATTCTTTTTATTTTGAGAAATTTTTAAAAAACAACCTTAAAAAATTATCAACTAAACAAATTTTCTAAAAACTATTCTTCAAAATTAATTTTAAAAACGAACCCAAAAGCTTTAATATTTTGTTATACTCTAATTATCAACAAGCATGCCACCTGATCTATTTTTTTTTATTTTAAAATCATTCTTTTTATTTTGAGAAATTCTTAAAAAGCAACCTTAGAAAATTATCAACTAAACAAATTTTCAAAAAACTATTCTGCAAAATTAATTTTAAAAACGAACCCAAAATCTTTAATATTTTGTTATACTCTAATTATCAACAAGCATGCCACCTGATAGGGCTGGGTTAGGCTGAAACATGTCAAGAGATTTCTAACAATGGTTGAGTTAGTTAATAGATTAAGCCACTGAAACTAGATTTAGTGGATGGTACAATGAAGCCTAGAATTAATTGAACTAATCAAACCTTTATTTTGCTTCCATATGTGTTGTTTTTTGACTTGCTTTATACCATTTCCGTAATTATTAGGTTTCTCATCCCTAATTATAGTGGCTTGCAATCTTGCTATTGTATTTATATAGTATAAAACGCTTCATTTGTGAGTAAATGTAAGTTCTCATATTATTTATATTTTTGTTCCGAAAAACTAATCACATACTTTAAATATACTTTTATTAACCAGGGTCCAAATCTCGCACCCCAAAGTCAGAATTTTGGATATATTTCTACTTTACAATAGAATCTAAAAGCAGTGTTTTGAAAATCGGATCGTTGAGCGAACCGAAAAAGAAGTTGGATCACGTGTCATTGGTTCAACCGTCGGGGTCAACCGTTATTGAAACGTGATGTCATAATTATGTCATTAATTTAATTTATTATTAATAATAAAATATTTCTTATTTTTTTATACGAGTTTTATACTTAAAACCTAAAATTTTAAAATTAAAATATAAAATTTCCTTTAAAATAGTGAACCAGACGATTCAATCACCGGTTCAACCGGTTGGGTTGCGGTTCAACCGCGGTTCTTACTGGGT
>BRYF01000007.1:9809465-9816965 GCA_030159135.1 Actinidia polygama
TCGTGTCATATTGAGTTTGTATCTAAATTTTTCTAATCTTAACTTTATGAGATTATTTTTTTTGTTATCTTGTTGGGTCACTTCGAGTTTGTATTCAATTTGTGTCGTGTTAACTTCAATTTCTGTCTCCATTAATAATACCAAATGTACAATGAATATTCACTCACGTATAAATAAAATGCAATTATGTTTCCTTATCTGATGTTAATAAGTGATTGATTGATTACTGCAATTATTTTATAATAGGACTTAGATTTTTTGCAATCCAGTTTTGAGTCTCATTTTAGGCCTATTTTGATGATCTAAACTATTGTATTGTAAATTTTATCGAAAAGTTTAATATTATAAAAATTACATTGATCGGATACAAATCAATATTCGATCCATATCAATTTATATCAAAATAATGGATATAATCCTGTATTCCACACTCATTTAGAGTATCAACTTATTAAATAATACTGAACGAATATTGATTTGTATTCGATCAATATGATTTTTTTAAACTATTGAGCTTCAAGGCAGAGTCTATAACGTGAACGGTTTGAATCATCAAAATGAGTCTAAAATGAGCCCCCAAAATGCTTAAGTTGTACACATACAATCTTAAAACTGACTGCAGAGAATATATGCCGTTTATAAAATGCAATTGATGTGAACCCTACAACCCTACATGGATTGACTTTGAGATAATGACAATTCCTGGTCAAGAATTGAGCTGTTCAATGTTAAGTCACAGTTTTGGTTACTGTCCAACTAAAAATATATAAATATAAATTCAAATAATATGTGAAATTAAAACTACGAAATCCTGATTGTTAAAATAAAACTATAGGGATTACCAATTGCATGAAACCTATCACACTCAGCTGCATGAAACCCTACCTTTTTTAAGCGTAAATCATAATTGCCTATCGAATTTTGACTTTTGTCCATCAAATTGTAAATAGCTTTAGAGAAAAGCAACACGGTTGACCACGTCAATATATATAAAAAAAAATTGAGTGCAATAGTAATAAAATTTTATATATTATCATTAATTAACCAAAAGTGAAACTGAGTTGGAATCTTTTATCTTGTATTAACCCAATAATATTATTGTCAGTAATCTAAAATGGTTTTCAATCTCATTGATTCATTGATCGAATACCACCACGTAGTATTACAGTTATATTTAATATTTACTCGTGAATAAGATCTTGATGCTTGCTTCTCAAGCGAGCTCCTTTAAGGATTCGGATATATGGGATATTTCTAAAATAATAAATAAAGAATGAGATAAGGTGTAATCATCAACTGCGTTATAATCACAAATAAGTGAACTTTTTTAATAAAATGAGAGAGAGAGAGAGAGAGATGCCAGTGCAATCAAAGGGAGTGAGTGGTGGGGAGTTCAACTAAGGTGATTGACCATGAAAAACGCGTTTCTAGAACTGCATGTGATGTGAAGATTCAATTTTCTTGGATAGTAAATTAATTTGACCGGTTATGCCCCGTTTAGTCGAATTAAAACTTCACATTTTTTTAGTTTTTGAGGCGCTATGGAAAGTGAGATAAAAATTCAATTTTTTTTTCTTTTGAGAGGAATAAAAAGTAATATAATTTTTTAACTATTAATTAATAAAAAATTATTAATTATTGCTGGGTTTACTAAAATATTTGGGCAAAACGAACAATAAAAAACTAGGCAGAAAAACATCCACCCAACCAAAAAGTCACTAATTGCTGCTGGTTTCCTGAAATTTGTTCATTTAGGCTTTCAATTTTGGAAATTTGTTGTTCTTTACAAAGATTTGACAAGTTAGTTACTAACCAAGTCTAAACCTACTTCAATTTAATCTAGGTGTATCTTCTTAGAATACTTCTTTTCCTTTATCGATTCCGAAATTGAGCTTAGCTACGTTTTTTTTATAAATATTTTTGTAATTTTTGTAATTATTAATTATAAGCATGAGTGCAAGGATTTTTGTTTTAAAGTAAACCTAAATCTCTATTTAGTTATTGATCAGTTTCATTATCAATATAGTCCAAAGAGAATATTTATCTTAGACTATATTTGATAACAAGTTTTAAAAATGAGATTGAACTATTAATCCTGTAAAACCCATTTTAACCATCATGTAGTGCAAAAATTAAACTCTAAACTAATAGTCCATCCAAACTATTAATTTCTCAAAAATAGAGGATTATGAATCACATGGGGTTGATATTACTAATTCAATTTGATGGGGGAAAATTTTCCCACTTGCTAATTGGACCAAGGTGAACACCTCACCTAAAGAGATCATGTCGCCAATACCTCCCGTGATCCATACTGAGCTCACCTAGTCTCCCTGAACAATCTAACTGCCTCACACCACCACTTCGCCTATGGGCGAGGCGAACTATCTCTCCATGACTGCCGTGAATAAGATTAATATGAGACTTCATCTCCTCCCGGACTCCTACCTTTGCGATACCATCTCCATATTGCATCCTCATGATTCTCCTCTAGTATCTACAAGACCTCCTTCCATACTTAGCCGCTCAGGGATTTTGCCCGGATCTTCTCGCACGGCTCTCCCTCCTCCATTTATAAACACTCCCCCCTCTATTGAAAAGGTACAAATCACTTGCATTCATACCTTGAGAGCTCTGTCCTTTGTGCTCTGTTCATTTTGATCGCCCTTGGTTTGATCTCCACACCGGAGGGGTTTATAGCGGCCTCGCCCTGATCGGTTATGTTTGTTCCTTTGCGCAGGTCACTACCGAGGTTACAACCGAGTCTGATACCAAGTTCACAAGCAATTCTGATTGTTGATTGCTCGCCATCAAATTTTTACCACAATAGTTTGACACCGTCTATGAGAACGATAGTTCTAAACACCTTATGCACCTGCGTAGTTGCCTGTTATCTAGATCAAGTGACAGCATCCCTCTAACGAACAGAGCACATCTTATGGCGAATGCCAGCCAAGCTCCAGATCTAGAGGGCCTCCACCATGAAATGCATGGGATCGCCGAGTCGATTAGAATTATGAATGAGAATAACGCTCGCATGATACAACACCTCACCACGAACAATCCTCCCCTACCTCCTCTTGTCGCGCCTGCCTGAAAGAAGTTGACCGATCTCGCCGTTCTCGTCGGTCGGGCCACCGTGACTCTCAAAGTCGCCACAGCGCCGGACATGGGCATTCAATAGGAGCTGGCGACACCAATCACTGAGTTCGCACTCCAGGTGGGGAAGGAGTCACGTGTCTGAATCTCGGTCATCTAGCAAAACTAATGACATGAAGGGTGAAGAAACCAAGAGAAGAGGAAGGTCGCCTCACTGAGATCACCAAGCACCCAAGCGTCGAGATAAGTCCACTATCGGTGCAAATGCCCCAGTTACCGTGAACGCTTTGATACGATAGAGTGAACCTCTATTCACTGAGAGAGTAATGAGGACCAGGGTTTCTTCCAAATTTCAGTTACCAACTCATCTTGAAGTATACGAAGGAAAGACAAATCCGATGGACTACTTGGATTCGTACAATAACTTGATGACGCTCCAGGGGTACTCAGACGAGATAATGTGCAAGGATTTTTTCACTACTTTGAAGGGGCCAACAAGGTCATGGTTCAAGAAATTATCTTCGCTAACCATTGACTTATTTGGCAACCTGAGTAGACACTTTTTTGCCAATTTCATGAGATGCAGGGTCAGGCAAAAAAAAAATGCCTTTCATCTTTTCACAGTTCATCAAAAGGATGGGGATAGTTTGAAAGATTACGTCAAGCGTTTCAACCAAGTCATCCTGAAAGTAGAAGACACCAGTGATAAGGTGGTGGTCATGGCTATGATGGAAGGACTTTGCCCAAGCCCGCTGTTTGACTCACTTTCCAAGAATGTCCCCGAAATCTTGTCGACACTCTAGAGCAAGGCCAGAAAATATATTGCTGCAGAGAAGTTGGCCGAGGCCAAATAGAGAAGGCGACAAAAAGAGGACCACAAGAGAAAGGAGCTTGATACTCGACAAATTGATTACAGGAGCAAGGTGACGAATAGAAGGTCTGAGTAGGATGCGAGGTGGCAAATTAATGAACGACGACCGCGAACTCCACCTCGCCGACTTGATCTGATGTTGCCTCCCCTCAACACCCTATCGCCCAAGTATTTATGGAAATCAAGAATGAAGACCTCATAAAGTTACTTGGAAAAATCAAGACTAACCCTCTTAGAAGAAATAAGAACAAGTATTGTGAATTCCATAAGGATCATGGACACAACACCGAGGATTGCTTTCAACTAAAGGAACAGATAGTCGACCTGATTAAGAAAGGGTATTTGAGAAAGTATGTAGTTGATCGCCCGCGACATGACTCACTAGATAGAAGATAAGTTGACAACAGGCCAACAACAAGTGACATTCAGACTATCCGTAGAGGTTTTGGATCAGGAGGATGTTCAAGATCGTCTCGAAAAATGCATACTAAGGGAGCTAATGAATGAGCTGAAGAAGAAGTATACAACATCTCCGCACCTAAGGCTAAAACTCACCAGCCTATCACCTTTACCAATGATGACCTGAGAGGTTTGCATCTACCTCACGATGATGCGTTAGTTGTCTCTGCCACAATTGCCAATTTCAATGTACAGAGAATCTTGGTTGACAATGGTAGTTCTGCTGACATCCTATTGATCTCGGCATTTGACAAGATAAAAATTAGGTGAGATAAGCTTCACCCCTTTCACACCCCTTTGGTCGGGTTTGGAGGAAGTTCAACAGATCCGCTGGGGTAGGTTAAGTTGCCTTTGATTTTAGGGGTAGAGTCTCACCAGATCACGGTATGGCAGGATTTCATTGTTATGGACTGCCCATTTCCTTACAGTGTGATTCTAGGTCGCTCAACACTGAAAAAACTCAAACTCATCACTTCTACCTATCACCTAATGATGAAGTTCCCCACTTCAATAGAAATAGGCGAGGTGAGAAGAGACCAAAAAGTGGCCAGATAGTGTTTCGTCACAGCCATGAAGACCGAATCTCTTCCAAAACCAAATGCCAAATAGCAACTACAGATAGATGATGCCGAGATGTAGGCGTTGAGGGATGAAGTGGAAGAGATTACCTTTGTTGATTCTCGAGAGATAGAAAACACCAAGCCACTGGAGGAAGTAGCTCTAGTACTAATACATTCTAACTACCCAGATCGTCATGTCATGATCGGGATAGAATTAATCGAGGAGTTGCAGAGTGCCTTAGTGGAGTTTTTAAAAAAGAATTATGATGTGTTTGCATGGTCGCAGGGCGACATTCCGGGGATAGATTCTCAAGCTATTCACCGATCATGACCATCCTCCAGTTCGCTAAAAGAGAAGGAAGTTCACTCCTGAACGTTTGAAGGTCGTAGAAGAAGTAGCTAAACTCATCAAAGCCAATGTCATAAAGGAAGCCCATTACCCAGATTGGCTCACCAACGTCATCGTCGCTCACCAAAAGGGGGGAAGTGGAAAGTATGTGTTGACTTTACCGACGTCAACATAGCCTACCCAAAAGACAGTTACCCTTTACCCAAAATTAATTTGATCATTGATGCAACCTCCAAGCATGAACTCCTTAGTTTAATGGACGCTTTCTTGGGGTATTACCAAATCAAGATGCATCATCCCGATGTGAAAAAGACTTCTTTTATCACAGAGAGAGGGCTATACTACTATAATGTCATGCCTTTTGGGTTGAAGAACACTAGGCAACGTACCAGAGGTTGGTCAATAAGATGTTCAAGGAAATGATTGAGAAGACTATGGAGGTCTACATAGATGACATGCTCATCAAGAGCCTCAGAGCTGTTGATCACATCGCACACCTAGAAGAAACATTTGGCATCTTGCGAAGGCATCGCATGATGTTGAACCCTTCCAAATGCATCTTTGGCGTGTTCTGAGAAAAATTCCTTGGCTTCTTGGTAACTAAGCATGAGATCGAGGAAAACTCTGACCAAATTCAAGCTCTACTACCAATGAGCTCGCTAAGAAATATACGTGAGGTACAACAGTTGACTTGGCAAGTAGCTGCTCTTAACTGATTTTTCTTGAAATCAACGGACAAATGTTTGCCATTCTTCAAAATCCTAAGGAAGAATAGAACTTTTGAATGGATGGACAAATCTGAGATATCGTTTCTATAGCTTAAAGAGTACCTTGGATTGCCACCTCTGCTCACAGTCCCTAACATGGGCGAGGAGCTTATTCTGTACCTCTCCGTCTTGCCAAATGCGGTTGAGGGCAATGCTTATTCGAGAAGAAGACAAGGTTCAGAAACTGGTATACTATGTCATCAAAGTTCTCATGGGACTTGAGACTAGGTACCTCAAAATTGAGAAACTCGCCTACACCCTTCTGATCGCCGTTAGAAAACTTTGCCATTACTTCCAAGAACATTCTATCATTGTGCTGACAGATCAGCCTTTGAAGCAGATTCCCCAATGACCTAATACTTCAGGAAGGCTACTCAAATGGTCTATTGAGTTGAGTGAATTACATATCAGTTATCAACCAAGGATGGAAATCAAGGCCTAAGCATTAGCTGATTTCATAGCTGAGTTTACACATGACTTTGCTTTAGAGCCCGAGATGATTATCCCCGAGGTGGAAACCTCCAAAAAGCAGAGCTAGAAATATGATCTCTCTAGGTGGAAACTTTTCATGGATGGGTCGTCCAACCAACACGGCCGTGGTACAGGATTTGTTCTCCAAACTCCTTTAGGAGAGCAGATGGAATAAGCTATACGTATTGAATTTAAAGCCACCAACAATGAAGTAGAATATGAAGCTTTCCTCGCCGGACTCAGAGTCGCAATACAGCTAGAAGTAGAACCCTTGGATGCCTTCAGTGACTCTCAGCTCGTAGTAAACCAAGTCCAAGGAGATTACCTCGCCAAAGATACTAGGATATTGGCCTATCTGGACAAGGTAAAAACCATATCAATAAAGATCAAGGATTTTAAGATTCGCCAAATCCCTAGAAAAGAAAACAAGAAGGCTGATGCCCTGGCTAACCTAGTTTCGGCCTTCGATTTCATCTCAGACAGGAGTATGCCTCTAGAATTCTTACCAAACCCCATTATTGAGATCACCAAGACCGTCTGCCAAGTCACGGTAGATCCGATGTGGATGGATGACATCATCGTCTATATTAGAAATGGGAAACTACCATCAGACAAGCTTCATGCATGATGGATACAATATCGATCAACCATATTCTACCTCATCCGAGGAACTTTATACAAGAGGTCTTTTTCGGGTCCATTATTAAGATGTCTTTGATCTGAGGAAGCAGATTACGTGCTCAAAGAGATTCATGAAGGCATCAGCAGAAATCACTCAGGGGCGAGGTCACTGACAAGAAAGGTAATTCGCCAAGGATATTTTTGGCCTCAGATGGAGCGAGATGCGATGGCGTTCACTAGAAAATATGACAAGTGCCAAAGGTTTGCTCTAGTCAGTCATCTCCCCCATACCGAGACTCAATG
>BRYF01000007.1:9834465-9836965 GCA_030159135.1 Actinidia polygama
ATTTGTGCTTTTTCGTTTGCGTTATCGAATTGCTGCTCCTGTCTTAATTTTCACCTCGCCTCATTCGTGGTCGCCTCCTCGCCCTTAGCTCAGTAAGTGTTAATCAACTTTCTTTAGTTTTTACTTGTGCTCGTAGTATATGTTCACTAGAACTGACCTAGGAGACTACGAAAACTCTCTGTCATCTTGGATATCTGACCACCTAGGTAAAAAATCATACATGACAGATGACGTCAATATAAGTCCTTCCTCGCATAGGAATGATTTTTCTAATTCAGAGGATAGCCCCCGGGGTTACTTGAAGAAGTAAACATCATGCCCTTAGACGACTTAGATCGCCTTAAGGAGTCTTGTCTCATCCCGCCAAGTGTCCAAATAAGACTTCTTGATACGGGTGAAACAATTAGTTCTGTTCGCTCAGGCGAGGTGGCCTTTGACGAGGTCGCCTTTCATGCTAGTCTGCGCCTCCCCATTTATCCTACAATCAGGATGATTCTGCAATTCTACAACATCTGCCCTGCTCAGTTCGTTCCCAGTGCATGGGGGATATCATAGTAACATCAAGGCATGGAAGCAAAAGTTTTCTTCGTCTCAAGAGATGGCTGGGAGTTTCCTGAAGAAGCACCTCGGGAAGTCAGAGCTCCAACAGTACCGAGATCATGACTCAATTTTTATTGGTTTTTCCTTTTAAAAATTTTTTTTTACTCACCTGATATGTGCCTTAGGTAAATGCTGTAATGGGTTGTCTCGATTGTTTGAGGGCGAGCTAGAAAGATTTGGCAAAGTGTCGAGCTCGATAGGGGAGAAAGGGTTCTTCTCGGTCCCTACTCTTCTCGAGTCCAAATATTTTTATAGGAGCTTCAACCTCCCCGAGCCAATGGCTCCAAGGAATGTTGGCGAGGACCGACCTACAAACGATGCTCCTGCCTCACCGGGCGATGCAGGAGAGCCCCTCATTCCCGAGAAGAACTACACCGAGATGGTCCTTCTCGAGATGGCTCAGTAGAGTATATAGGAACAATTAGGAGGACATATAGGATCTTATCTCACCACCCCAATCAAATCCTGCTATCGGTCTTGGCGGTAAGAGTCTGACCTACTTTAGGTGCTAGGAGCCAGACAACTTGAGCTCAAGCTTGCACTCCTCGAGTTCGAGCTCAAGCTCGGAAGCTATGTCAGAATCATGGCTCCCTTCTGAACTCAGATTGGATGGTATAGTCTTTATTTTTTTAATATTCCATCTCTTTTTTGATTTGATGTCAGTGTCTGTTTTGCAGGAATGTCGAAAAGAATCAACCTTAAAGAAGCTCGATGAAACGGTGAAGAAATCCAAGGGCAATAGCTCGGTGGCGGAGCCCATCCCAACAAAGGGGGTGGTGATTAGTGAGAAAAGGCCAAGAGAGGACCCTGCCAGCTCGCCCAACAAGAAGGGTAAGGTTGTGGACAACTTCAAGGGGAAGGAGGCTGCCACAGTGCCCGTTGCCAAAAAGAAGGCGGCAAGACCTAGCGATGTGGCATGCCCCAGAGCCACTTCTTCACCGAAGCCCAGGGAAGGTGCCTCGACCAACCTTGATATTGTCTTAGGACTTTGGGTGTCAATCCTAGGCAGCCCCTTCGTGGTTGAGAAGATACTGCGGGGAGTGATCCCCCCTGCAGATAAGGAAAAAGTGAAAAAGCTTACTTTGGATCAGATGGCTACCAAGCTTTTCCATGTCATCGGTCAGGTATTACCTCAGTTTAGAGCTTAATTTTTCCTCGATATTTTATTTGGTTTAGGTCATCCTTAAAAAAATTATTTGTAGCAAGCGCTTATGCTCGGATCCTCCCTAGCTATGCGAAGCAAGGAAGTTGGGGAAGAGGCGTCCCTCCAACAAGGGCGGCCTGCCTCTTTTGAAATTGAGGTATCCTGCCTCTAGAAGTTCTTTGGCGAGCTGGAACAGCAACTGGCCGAGGCCCGAACTCGGGAGCATCAGACCATCGACGAGCTGGCCAAAATGAAGGATGACCAAGACTGCCTTGCCGACAAGCTGGAGAGGTCAGGGGTTTTGGTGGTGGAGTTGAGGGAAGCCGTGGCCCAAGCCAAAACATTTGTTGTTAAGGAGTTCAAATCTTCATCCGAATTTTTTGGAGCAGTTGAAGATGCTGCTTCCAAGTACTTCGGCGAGGGATTTGATTTTTGTAAACGGCAGCTTCGTCGCCATCATCTCGACCTCACCATTGATCTAGAAGGCATGGGTTTTGATCAGAACCTGCTCGCCGAGGAGGATGAGGCCGAAGGGGAAGAGAATGAAGGGGAGAACGAGTAAGATGGAGAGAAGGACAAGGGCGAAACCAACCCCTTCCTCCTTCAACACTTGTCATTTTTTTTGTAATGGCGAGCTGTAACCTTTGAACTATTAAATGAATAAAAATCTTCATTCCTCGGTCTTTCTTTTCCTTCTCATTGCACCTCTTTTGGTCGTACTGATGTCATTTATGAATCATTTAGAATGAAGGCGAC
>BRYF01000007.1:9849465-9851965 GCA_030159135.1 Actinidia polygama
CCTTCATTCTTTTTTGAAAAATGTTTAGATGTAAAAAACATATAAATATATGTGCAAGTGATATCAATAAAAAGCCGATTTAATGGTGATTAGCAAAACCATTCAATGTTATTTAGGTAGAATATAGAAAGAGAAAGAGGGGTTGGTGAATAACCTATGGATAAAATTGAAGTTGGTAGATATAAATTTGCATACTTTGTTTGGTGATAGAATGATTTTGGAAGCCACTTTAATTTGTACCTTTTGTAGAAGGGAGAGAGAGTGGAAAGGGACTTTTCGCTTCACTGGGGCGGTCGCCGAATCATATAGTCCGGTCGCCCCACGCGCATGGCTCCTATCGGCCGTCATAGAGGATTTTAGGCCTCTCACTCTCCACTCGTAAAGCTAGGTAGAGAAGCATCTGTATTTCACATTAAACAAGTGAATCACATCTTCAATGATGCATTCTCTCTCCTCGTCAAAACAAAACAACTAAACACATTACTCCAAGTAATTAAACACAATAAATCTACCACTCAAAAAAATCAAATTAGCCAATCATAGAAAAAGTGTTTATCTCCAATGGCTTCTAGTACATATGGCATCACCCCGCACTCCCATATGGAAGATGCATATGGGAGATGGAGGTTAATACTCGTCAAAGGCGAGTATGGTTGTAGTGACTCTAATTGTTATGATATGTATATCATATTTTGTGAATGCATCCGCTCTCATATTGTTTAATGGGTTCTCCTTCCTAATTCAGTTAACTAATTGGGTTATTCGCTTTGCCATGAAAGGCACATCTAACATTCCAGATGTTCTAACTATCTGGGTGGTTCTAATTGATAAAATGGTCGACTAGACCAACTGATCTTAGCCGATAGGAATCTCTCAGTCGGTCATATGCTGATTAGCATGGCATCGTATTTGCATGCACAAATCACATATATCAGGGCGTTAGATGATATAGTTAGTATCATATAAAACGCACTTTATATGTGGTGTTCGTATATGATAACCGAATATAATCATCTTAATATTACTCATTATTGTCCTAGTCAAGTTAAAATTGAGTACGTGACATGTCGAATACTGATCACATATTAGTGCAAGAGTAGACTCATAATACTAATCAATCATTTCTTGACATGTCAGTCGATTTCAAGCAAACTGGTGAGCCAACTTAAATATTATTTTCCTTCCCTACAATGACTTAAGCCCTTGAGTAAGGTGATGTAAGGCTAACGCATGAAGAGAGAATGATTATATAATTCTTAGTTGGCCGAATTCTTCCTTGTCGTTCGTTAGAAGTCTTTTAGATAAAAACACATTCAACACTTGTATTTTTCTTGGTTGAAAGTTAGCTTTGTGTTTTTATCTGTTAGCATAATTTAGGATAAACTGGGACTCTATTTGCTACTAGGGTCCAATTCAGTCTTCACTACGCGCATTTTAAATTGTACGCGGTTTTGTGACTAAGAGGACTTTGGTAGAGTCCCATGGGTCCAAAATTAGCTGTGGAATATAACTATTGTACATTTTTTTGTCACAAATGTCTCACAAGAAGTTTGGCACCACGAGAGAGAGAGAGAGAGAGAGAGAGAGAGAGAGAGGAATAGTTATGTGAACAACAACAGACAAAGGATTCTCACTCACTACCATGTTTTTCTATTCTTTTATGTCTATCACTTTCACTTGTAATGATGAGTGTGATGGGGGATAGATTCAGAGCTAGCTAGCTAGCTTCTTGCGTTTTGATCCTATTCATTCATGCATGTTAATGCCCCATTCAATTATGAGAATTAGTAGCCAAATTGTAATATCCCATCTAACGGAATAAGAATTGTTAGTCTGATATGTAATGAATAAAGTAGAATGCCACTAGTAATTCTGGGCCTAAGCATTTTAGGCTATGTGGTTAAGCTCCAATGAGTTAGTAGGTCAATGGTCAACTTAAGTCGTTACACACAACACCATGCTATTAGCATTATTGAGATCAATTTGAGTGCCCTTTCAATTCGTAAGACTCGTCAAAAAATTTATCATACAAAAAATCAACCAAACAATACTCATTGATTTTTTTCACGACTAGCATAATCTAACTTGATCGGCTACTGATACTAGATCAAACTAAGATTTCGCACGAACAATTTTCTTAATACTCAATCAATTTGGGGATCCTTTTAATTCCTAAGACTCGTCAAGACAATTATCCGTCCAAAAAGTTAAGGTGATCGGATATTGATAATCACATGATCGATACTCAATTTAATTTTAAATCATACTTATTGTTAGTTGTTTTTTAAGACAAGCAAAATCTCATCGGCTACAAATACACGATAAACTATTTTTTTGTAGAAATAATTTTCTTAATAAGGTTGACTAAACAAACAAATCGAATTACATAAATAAGCATGGAGTGGACCCCAAATTTAAGGACAGCACTGTATTGTGCTCTTATCCTCTCACCCCAAATCTCTTTACAAAACCTTATCCTATGAAACCACCCCATGCTTCT
>BRYF01000007.1:9861965-9866965 GCA_030159135.1 Actinidia polygama
TATTTTTTTCTACTTAAAATTGAACATTTGCTTTACCTGATTTCTGCCTTTCTCTCTATTGATTTTTGCTTGGATAAGTGTCCTAATTGTAGCAATTAAAGCTTTTAAAAGGGCCCCTATTCATGCGACGTTCCCCTTCCCCCCCCCCCCCTCCCTAATTTTTTTTGCGAAAACTAATTGTTGTCGTTAAGCAATATAAATGAAAACTGACGGAGGGTTCGAATTGTGACGGATTAAAAAATTCAAAATTTAATTTGTTCAAATTAAAAACAAGTGATTTAATTTGTTACAAAAGTCAAATTCTTGGATTATTTTGTAATTTTCTCCATTTTTTTCTTTCTCTTAACTTTCACATTATTATTATTATTATTATTATTATTATTATTATTATTATATTGCCTGGTTATTCAGCTCGCCTATTTCAAGGAATGAATTATGTCCGTCATACATTCTTGTTCACATGATTAACGAGTTGCATCTTACCAAATTCTTCAATGCGTTTTGCTCGCCAAAGTTCACAATGACATTTCGCCAATAAGTATATCGCCATTTTTTATGATTGCCGTGTTAAATCGATTTCGCCAATTTACAACCTTATAGGTTGAGTTATTAACTTACTTTGTGCACCTAATGACTTTGATTCGCCAAGTTCAGTTATTATGATTATGGAGATCTTCATTCTACCAGTTTCATCGTATCGCCTATTTGTTACTAATGATGTCACCAGACCTCATTTATGTTCACTCGACAGTAATGAACATATTTCCATAAGAAAAAAAGATATGAAGAAAGGCTATTTTATTAACTGATGTCGCCTTTACAATGTAAAAAAAAATATACATGGAAATGCCCACTAAGGGAGGTTGGCGTCTGGCACATCCTTTTCTTCCTCCTCGTTTTCATCAACCAGGTCGGGATTTATCTGGAGATCTTGGATATCAAGGTTGATACGAAGGATGCTTATTGCACAAGTCGAAGTCCTCGCCAAAGTACGAGGAAGTCGCTCCTTCCACAGCATCTTTGTATTCGTGTAAATTTTTGAAATCATCCAGTGCCGATGTCTTGGAAAGGGCCTCTATCCTCCTCATCTTGGCCATTTCTTTCTCGTGCTTCTCCCAGGTGATGCCATGTTCCTCTTTAAACTTCTTCAGCTCCTCTTCGGCACGCTGCTTTTCAGCCTCAAGCTCGGCCACCCTGCCCTCCAGGTCTTTGGCCACCTATTGAGCACGAGTCATCTCGTCTCGAATAGATGAGGTATTGTCCTACTGAGTCATCGCCTCCTTTCGCATTTCTCTGGCTCAGTCGGCAAAAGAAAAGCTCAACACCAACCCCTACGAAAGACAATGAACTTGACAGAATACTGAAAATGTAAAAGTAAGTGCATGATGTGGATAGAAGTAACCACTTGACTGAGGGAATGGAGGAATTGAGTGAGCACCATGTCAAGGTCCAACCTACTCACTGTCTCCTTGTTGGTAGACAGCACGCCCCCTTGAAGAAGCTTCTCCGTCACAACAGGATTGTCTAGGGCAAAGGCTTTAAGCCCCAGGACAACTCCTTGATTGAGCAAGGTCCCTTCTCCGGGAGCCGCGAAAGTAGACACATCCTGAGTTTCCGCATGGCCCGACGTGGCCTTGGAATTTTTCTGGAGCCTTGGCAACAGACTCCTTTTTCTTGTCATTGGGTGGGGACATGGGTCCTTTCTTTTTGGCATCTACTGCATGTTTTCCTTTCTTCACAGGCGAGATGTCTGGCGCTCCTCTCGAGCCTGCTTCTCGCCTATATGGATACCTTTCTCCCTTCTTAGGCTTGCCCTTTGCCTTTTCCAACTAAGCGAGCTTTTTCAGATTCATTTTTTTGACATCACTGCATTAAGAAACAAAAGTTAATTAAGAAAGAGGATGGACTATTTAAAGAGAAAGAAGGTAGTACCATCCGATCTTAGCTTGGGGGTCAACTGTGAATTTGACTAAGCTTTCGAGCTCGAGCTCAAGCCATATGGTTCCCAATAAAGGAAAGAGGGCCAGATTTAGCCCCAAGCATTGATAACAACATCTGATCAAGAAGAAGAGGTAGGATTTCCTTATGTCTCTTCTTAATGGTGCCTACGTACTCCACCGAGTCATCTCGGGGGTCACCTCAGGAACGGTGGGACTTACCCTCATCGGCCGCAATGTAAGCCTCGCCGCTCACATTTTTCTCTTCTGCATTGTCCCCACCACTGAATGCCATTTTTCTTGAATCAAGGGCAAAGCTTCGAAGAAAAACCTTCGAATGAAAGATGTCTTTGACAGTGTAGAATTGTCCCTGCCAAAGATTTGGTCAAACCTCTCTTGTTTGGACATGGTCAGGACATGCGACACATTGCAGCGCCAATCTGAAAATGTTAACACGATGTTAAAAAAAGGGGGGAGAGATAAAGGTTAATAAATTAAGAACGATCTAATAAATGACAGTTAACCTGGGGTGTTCCACGACCTCAGAATCTTCGGAACTCCAAGCTCCTGAGATAGTCCATGGGCGAACTCCCACTCATCCCCCAAAATGAAGAAGAATTTCTTCTTCCATCCCTTGATGTTGTTGGGATATCCCCCTGATCAAGGTACACCTTTGCCTCGCCTTGAAGTATAGCCACCCAAAATCTAGCCTTGGGTTGTTAAACAGGGCGAATAGATGCTTAAACTCGTTTAGGGAAAGGGCGAATTTCTTAAATCGCCACAGTACCAATGCGCAGACCATACTTTGCCACGCATTGGGGGCCAATTGAGCGAGACATACATTATAATAGGCCAGTATTCTCCTAAGTGTGGGGTGAATGGGGAGACGTAGACCTGCTTGAAAGGTGGCCTCGTAAAAGGTCACCTCACCCGGGCGAGTAGACGCTATGGTCTTATCAACCTTGGGGAGCCTCGTCTAAATCCCAGTCTGGAAAGAACATGATTTCCGTAGGTGATCTAGCTCGCCTTGGGTCATTATATTCGTCTCTCTCTTCAGGTGGAGGTCTAGAGTCTACTAAGGGACCTCCCTCATTTCCAGAAGAATCCTCTCTGGGGAAGGAGGGATATTCGGTGAGCTTGGTATCCATATAGGAATGCTCTCCTAAGTGATCGGATATCCAAGAAGGGAGGGTATTTTATATGTCTCTTACATTAACGTTACTAGACATAAACGAAAGATTCAAAATGTTAAAGAGAGGTGGTGAATACTTACGAAATAGCTAAAACAAGCGCGAAGCAAAGGAGGTGAGGTGATCAAGAACCACGTTGGAGCAAATTTAGCAATTCTCAAATGAAGGGAACGGAAGAGTATGCGGTGTAAAGGGGTCTCCTATTTATAGGGAAAGCAGAGGGCCAGTTATGATCGTTTCAACGGACAAGATTGGATGACACTCTATATACTGAGAACGTTTCAACCGTTTGCAAACGAAGGGACGCACCTTCATTAATGCATCTACATGTGTTGTCCATGCAGAACATGCCGTCATTGCGTGCTTACATCATCCATCAACATCCCATAATTTGCTACTCGATAATGCAAAGTAATTCTCCTCAACATCTTGCGTAGGAGGGCAACTGATGAGGGGTAAAATCCTCACCTATTAAAATTACCTCCAGAGAAAATGATTTGGCTCGAGGTGAACATGTCGCCACGTTGTCTACAAAAGATCATGTCGCCAATGTCTCTCAGGGTAGCCACTCAGCGAATTCGTGCTTCCTAAACATTATCCATGTTCTCCCAATATCCCAAATTGCCAATTCCAAGCAATTTACCACGCCACCATCTTTAGGTTGAGTTAAACGTGAGACTCCATCTCCACTAGTCTCATACAGTTGCGATACCATTTCCATTTGACATTCACAACTTCTTATGTCGCGTCCTTAGTCATGGCTTCCTTATTTGGTCATTCGATGATTACGCTGTGATTTTCTCGCACGACTGTAAGTTCTCCATCTATAAAAGAAAACTCACCATCCACCATAAAAGGGGTAACCACATTTTCACTCATACTGTTGTAATATAACTTAGTTGTGTTTTGTCTAGCAAATTCAACTTGGTCTCATCTCCACACCATAGGGGTTTTAAACGGCCTTATCCCGGCATGTTAAGTTTGCTTCCTTGCACAGGTAGCCAAAATCAACACCGAGCTTCTCGAGCAATTTCAACTGTTGGTTGCTCGTTCCAAAATTCTACCATAACAATTCATGTATCACATATTACTATAAAAAATATTAATTCAATAAAGTGTATATATCGCAGTCTTTGTTATGCTAATTATATATATATATATATATATATATATATATATATATATATATATATATATATATATATATATATATGATCGCTTTACCCGTTTTTTGCGTTGACTGGTGTTGAGGTTCTTGTTTCCTATGTTGAGATACAAAGAAAATTATTTTCAGGATCTATATGAGAAGATGATGAACAGTATTATAGAATTTTATCCAAACAAGATTATCTAAGTATACTAACATTCTATCAAAAGATATAATGGATATATCTACGTCAAGGACATCTATAAAAAATAGCGAAATCACTGAGTTTTCTCAGACAGACCAGCTAAATGAATGGACTATTCTCTCCATTGAATTATATATATATATATATATATATATATATATATATATATGGGGCTGGATCTAGGGACACAAATTTAGACCCTCAATCATAACTCTTGAAATTAAGAAAATCAAGGGCTCAGAAAACACTCCATCCTCCCCTCTCTCCTCCTCCCTCAAGAAATCCCTCTCTCCCTCTTCCTCCGCCTCCTCTCCCTCATCCCTCCTCTCCCTCCGCCGCTCGTTCCCCCTCAACTTCAAACTCGTCGGCCCCTCCAACTCCGCCTCCCTCCTCTAATCTTTCATTTCCGCCGCTGTCTCCTGCTCTCTCTCTCTCTTCCTTTGTCGCCTCCCCCTCATCCCTCTTCTCCCCCCTCTCATTCCCCCTCATCGTCAAACTCGTCGGCCCCCCTTCTCCCCGCC
>BRYF01000007.1:9894465-9896965 GCA_030159135.1 Actinidia polygama
TGGCAGGCTTGTGTTATGACAGATTTCCCTCTTTTGACAGTAGGGGGTGTCAACTGCCAAGATATGTGGCTTATGTTGTGTATTTTATAACTGTTGTGTTTGTCTATAAATTAGACAAAGAACTTTGTATGAAAAGTGAGACAGAAAGACAACTTTGAACAGATTTTAAGGTAGAGAATTGATGTTCTGGTTTAGAAAGTTCTAAACGTATTCCTTGTATTGTTGGTAAAATAAAAATATTGGATTTGACCCGTAAATATTGTCTGTTATTTATGTTTCATTGAACCTCAAACATGTGTGTTTGTAATTATTTTTTACTGAGACTAAGTGTCGGAATTTAGTGACAAATTAAATTGACCATGTGACACAATCCATGACGAGGTATTATGTTTGTGGGCTCGATGGAACTAGTTGGTGGTGCATTGACTCTAGTCCAAGCGCTCTTCGCAGCCTTGATTGGGCTGGTTAGGCCAACGCCATGAATTGCCAAATTCTTTGTCAACCTTCAAATTTGAAAACAAGTTTGGAAAAAACTCTCCATTTTTTAGCAACGATTCTCTCTCTCTCTCTCATACACACATACTCAAGCATAGGGATGGCAACGGGGTGGGTTCGTCATCCCTCCACCCCCACCCTGATTAAGTCCCGCCCCTCCCCGCCTCACCCCATTTAATAATTTTTTATAGTAAGAATATTACGGTATATTTTTTAAAAAATATAAGTAATTTTGACTATTTACACATAATCAGGTAATCAGGGCGGGGTGGGGGCGGGGCGGGGCAGGGTGGGCTAAATCCGAACCAGCCCCGATTATTAAACAGGTTATAATTTTTTCCCACCTCCGCCCCACCCCGTTTATTGAGACCCCAAACCCGCCCTATTAAGGGAGGGGCGGGAGGGTCCCAAACTAGTCAGGTCAAATTGTCATCCCTACTCAAGCACGATGCCATCAGAAGCTTCTTCTTCGCCAAAAGCTCCTCCATTTCTGTACAAGAACCTAACATCTTCATTCACAAATCTGTGTGAACTGGTTGCCCCAATTCGAAATAGGGTTATCCATCAGCTTATCAAAATTAAAACTTTTTTATAAACCATAAATGGAAGCTATATATATTTAGGGTAGGGGGTGAAGACGAGAGACCCATTTGGCCATCATTCCCTTGCAGTGGCGGATTCTTGTATCGGCGGCAAACGGAGGAGGACAAATAATCTCTCTCTTTCGGGTAGTTCTTCTACAGAGATCACATATCTATTTTTTTATTTTTATTTTCCTTGAAAGGTAACCAAGCTGTTTTTAATTGGGGTCCACATGCTGATGTGTACTGGCCACCTCTGCATCTGTGGTTCGATCTGTGTAGGTAGCATTACTGTTTGAGCCAAACGTCGTGAAGTAATACCATACAAAAAGAATGGTTGTGATAAAATAACATTAAAACTAAGGATGGAGATTTTCTGCAGTAAGGGCAGAAGAAAGTTCTGTTGTCTTGTAGATGTGACAGTTTTTGAGTGTCCATTTAGATGTTATTGAGTGTTATTAATTTTTTAAATTTTCTGAAATGAATTTATTGGGTGTTATTAATAACACCAAAGTGACCACTTAAAAACTGTCACATCTACAAGGTAGCAGGACTTTCTGTTGCCCTCACTGTAGGAAATCCTTATCCTAAAACTAAACTAGAGGAGTGACACCATCTTCAACAACCTACAACCTCTTTAGCTCTAGTTTTGGACTAGAATTGGAAGTCAGTTCATAAAATTCTTGCTCCAACAGTCTCTCAAATCGAACACTTATTTTTGAGAGGGGTTACAGTGATTTCACATGTTCATTCCCTGCAAATAAAAAATAATTCTCTCTCTCTTGAGTCTTGAGACACTGGCTGAGTTTGGTGATGGCAATCTGCAGCGAAGGTGAAAACGAGTGGCGGTCACTAGGTAAGAACGAAACAAATTACATTGAGGGACACGAAACTCATTCAAGGCCTCCAGAGGTTCTAGGAGTTTAGTTCTTGTCTGTTCACGTATGCACAATGAGGGAATATGATTTTATGCCCAAAAATCACGAGACAATTGTCAAATAGAGAAGGATCATTAAGTATATTTTAGGACTGAACGAGTGGCTTGTGCAAGTATTAATACAAGTTTACAGGACTTAGCAAAAGCCCCGCTCTAATCCATCAAATACACTTTGTCGCAACGACACCTTTATCAATTTGTTTTTCAATTTCAAGTGTTCTTACACTACTTTCAATTCAATTTTAAGTTATGTCTACTTTAATTTTAGTTGTACCATTCAATTTCTCGATGAATGCAATGGTATCAACTTTATTCATACTTTAAGTGTTCTTTAACTTCTTAGTTTTAACACCTTTTTATATTGCATTTATGAAAATTAGCAAGTCCTTGACCGTCAAGGCAAAACACGAACCATTTGTAGTCCACCATTTGGCTACACATTTTTGTCAGATTGAAGTTCAAATCTTGGTGCACACACGAATCTCTT
>BRYF01000007.1:9929465-9936965 GCA_030159135.1 Actinidia polygama
AAGAACACATCACACATGATGCATTGCAGAGGATCCGAATCCGGTGGACTATGGGCCAGTTTAGGATATTGATTTTTGGTTTTGAATTTTTTTTGTTTTTGTTTTTAATGAACCTTTTTCGCTTCGGTTACATTTGACGAGAGAGTCCAAAAATATAAAAATTCACTGAATTTAAAAAAAAAACTAACTAAAGACAAAAAAGTAATTTAGACAAAAACAAATTCATCTTTAATGGATATTTTTCAAATTAGATGAAATTTTTATATTTTTAGACCCCTCTCGTTATAAAATTTTTAAAATTATAAATTTTGATCAAACTATAATTTTTTTTTTCCCCTTCTTCCTTACGGTCTCTTTGCCGGACCCATTTACCAAATCCAATTTGTAAAAAATATATTTGATAAAGTTGGAATTGTACCCTTCGTCCGATGCATGCTCCCTTTAATACGCAAAGTGGAAGTTAGTAGTTTCAAGTTTGGTGGAGAAATTTACCAAACAACAAATACGAGCATGATGGGAATACCATTTGGGTGCTGCCATATGGCTCATGCATGCAATGTCGGGTCCAGTCATGATTTAATTATCGGACAAATCAATAATCCAAAAGCATATTTTTCGTTTAATTTTTTATGAAAATTATGTGATCATCATGTAATTATCAATATATGATAAATCTAAGTTTTGTCTTGAATAATCTAATTCATTAGATTCGTGATGAGTTAATTTAAAATTCAAATACAAATGAATGGTTAGATAATTTTTTGTTTTTCAGTTTTTCTTTTCGTATTTAGTGATCTTTGTCGCTGTTTGATCAAATCTTATATTTTTTCGGTTACATTTGACCAGATGAGTCCGAAAATATAATTTTTTTTTACCTAATTTAAAAAAAAAACTAACTAAAAATAGAAAAACATGTTTTGGATAAAAAAAATCGTCTTTAATGGATTTTTTTTTTTAAATTAGGTAATTTTTTTACATTTTCGGACTCATCTCGTTAAGTGGAACGAAAAAATATAAAATTTTAATCAAACGATGAACAAATTTACTACAGACAAACAAACTCGAAAACCAAAGAATTCAAAAACCGAATACCCCAACTGGTCCTAAGATTTGATAGATTTATTTAGGCACTGTTTGGACTAGTTGAAAAATCACTACGTTTTTTCTCTTTTGGTTTAAAAAAATAAAGTGAGACAAATAAATCATGTATTATTTGGAGTAGCTAAAAAAAATATTATTTTAACAAATAAACTCTTATAAATTTATCTCAAATAAACGTATCCTAATTATTAAAAAAAAATCTTTTATTTAGCAAAAAAAAAAAAAAAATAGTTGAACCGGGACCTTAGAGAGAGAACTGACTTTGTTGGTTTAAGTATTTGACGAGATGGGGGTAGAAAGAGAAAGGTTAAAATTGTTCATGACCAAAATATAATACGAGGATTGCCGGTCTTTTGTCCCCTTCTTCCTGACCGACTCTTCGCCGGAGCCATTCACCTAATCCAATTTGTCAAAATTATATTTGGTCAAGTTGGAATTGCACCATTTGTCCAACGCAGGCTACCTTGAATAGGCAAAGTGGAAGTTGAGCATGCCATGTGGGGTCCACTTGTGATTTAATAAAAGGATAAGTTAATAACCCAAAATCATATTTTTGGTTTATTTTGCCGAGCCAGAATTTAAGTTCAGTAGAGTTAAAATTATCATAAGTTACGTTCAGTGGGGTCAAAAATATAAATTTATAGAATTTATGGCAAATTACTCATTTTTGGGGGTTCAAAATTATCAAAAATTATATTTAACGGAATTAAAATTGCCAGAACTTAGGTTCAGCGGGGTCAAAATTTTAGAAGTTATAACAAATTATTAAATGTTTGTGTGGTCAAAATTGTATTTATGATAAATTATATTAGGAATATAATGTAATTTTTTTTTCCATAAAATCAATTGACCCTACTTATCTAATTTCGTTCATGTTCATCACGTAGCTATTCATATCTAATAAATTATGAATATTCTAATTGAAAAGACCTACAAAATGAGTGGTCTTGCTCCTATTAATTTATTGGATTCGTGATGAGCCTAATATGGCAATATATTTGCTCATTATTTGGTATAAAACCTTGGGAGGAAGCAGAAGTGGGTGCCAGGGCCGGCCCTAATAATTGGGTTGTTTTAGTCCGGTCAAAATATAATTGTCATCATACTATGAATGCATTAATAAAAGAAGTCTTACAAGTTATAATAAAAAATTAAAATCAAGGTAACATTATACTTTTAATTTGAATTATATCAAAAAAATAAAAATAAAAATGTAACCCCGGTATGTCTAAGCTAGCAAAGTCACAGACTCACAGTGTGCGTTGAGAGATGTTCAAACCCGGTATGTCTAAGCTAGCAAAAGAAGGTGAGGGAGGAGATTAACCATACCCACCAAGAACATCCATTAAAAGTTTAAAATATTAACTCAACCACAGATGAAACATGATAATAGAATCACTGATTTCAGCAAGTCCTTAACTGATAAAGAAGAACAATCAAATAAATAATAATTCAGCACGAAGACAGCTAAATCAAGCTAAACTTAACAAATAAATTCCAAGAAAAAATTGAAATATCAGCTGGATTACATACTTACATACTTTGTAATGATAAATGATAATATTAATAGCAAAATCCCACCAGTTTACCTAAAAAATAGCAAAAGCCCACCTCATAAAATGCCCAAAAAACCCCAAACCCATCTCCAAAACCTTCAGAATTAATCAATTTCGCGAAAATTTATTTGTATTATTACCAGTACTGTGCACAGAAGCGAGGGTATTTTGGTGAATTTGCGGAATTTCCAGTACCGTGTCTGTGTGTTGCGTGTGGGTTCTGGGTTGAAAGGCTGGAATGGCTGTGAGTTGAAACTTGAACGGACAATCTGACAGACAGCCAACAAATTTGGGTAAATTACACCAATAGTCCTTGTAGTTTAACCCATAGTTCTAATTTGATCCTTATAGTTTTAATTTTAATAATAGAAACCCAAATATTTAAAAAAAACTTTTTTTGGGAGGCCGAATAGTTGCCCCTACCCAGTGGGGTTGCCCAAGCCCATGGGCTGGCTGGGCTCACCCCTGGGCCGGCCCTGGTGGGTGCATATGGACATATTATATGCATGCATGGAGGTCTTCTCAACTTTTAAAATTCAAATATAAATGAATGGGAATTTCTTGGAATATTTTGCTCTTAATTTCTTGAACGATTTTCTAAAGTTTAGGGTTTAGATTTTATGCTTAGTAAGTTGTGGATTCACTCTAATCGATGATTCGAACCATTTACTGTGTTGAGACTATTATCTACACAAAGATTAGATTGATCGGGTAAAAGTACCACATTATCGAATCATAGCTATTGGGATAGTATGGTATAATTTTTTGATATAGACCATTCATTTTTTCAAGATAAATGTGTTCCAATCACGTAGCTATTGATATTCAATTAAGTTGATTTTTGCATGAATGATCTTTTTAGCGTGCTTTAAATTACAAGATGAACTGTTCACATCGCTGAGGTTAGTCCAAGTTGATAGGCCTATATTGTCTCACTTTATGATCGTCGGAGTAACTGATCAAATAATAGTATTTGAAATCAAAAACCTAACAATGTATTCCTTTCATGTAGAAAAACAGTTAAATGCCGGGATGTTGAACTATAGGGATCAATAAGCTAAATCGCACAAACTCAGATTAATTCTTACATTAATTCAAGACAAAGATTTGGATTTAAAGTGTAATTTTAAAAAAAAAACGAATGCAAACGAATTAATCAACTAAATTAATGGAGAGTATCAAGGTGCAGGAAACCTTAGGGTTTCGAAAGATTTCCCAAGTTACAGTTGAGACCCTGAGATTTGGAAGCTTTAACAGTTTGGTCCGGAGCTTTCCAAAAATTATACTCTGATCCTCAACTCGGCCTTTTGAGTTTCTAAATTACTCTAAAATGATGCAACATCTCTCCAAGACCTACAAATACGAAAACGGCATAAAAACCATCAAGTAACTAAGATAGTGAACTAACAAGTAAAATACTAATATTTCTATACCTATCACTTTACTTTAAAGCTCAAACCATAATCTTTAAAGAAGTATGATTTTTTTTATCAACGGTCACATAAGTATTAGCTTAAATCTCATTTAATCGTATTTAAGATTTCAAAAAAAAATTGTTAAGATTTTATAGCTCCTTTACTTCATGAAGTTAATTGCAACATATTAATAGCATTTAGGCTTGGATTTTTCTTTCTAATTTTAATGCTTTGTGAATTTACAAAAGTCGAAGCCCTTAATTAGGTGAATGTCTTAGGATCATCAGCATACTCATGATCACTTATGGCCAAACAAGGTATAGTAAATCTAATTGAAAACAACTTAATAAATCTGAAAACAAAATATTACTAAAGTGTAAGAAGATGACTATCACAATTGAAAGTGAAGAGCACAAAGTGAGATTTTAGTGATAGTGCAGGAGCGCAAAATGTAATTTACCCTTACAAACTATCTAATACCACTAGATTGGGTGAGGGTACTAACACTTTATAACCACTAGATTGGGTGGGGGTACTAACACTGCCTAATCAAGACACTATATCCCAATGGACTCAAATGTGTCTGCTGAAAGATCTCATAGAGTCAACTTTGTGGATTTTTTTAAAGTTTTTTTGAAAATATTGGACCCGTGGTAGTCCGGAGGGGTGAAGAAAAACCGGACTGACAGACCAAAATATCCAAACTGAACCATCGGTTTTTGGTCCTCACCTGCGGTTTTGGTCCACGGTTTGGTAAAAAATCAATTTTCAACCATATTTATATATATTACTTCCATCCGTTGCGCTCCTAATCTAACCGTAATAATGGGCTTACAAAACTAGCTTTACACATTGGGCTCAAGTTAGACCCAAACCAAATTGGATAGGCCAAACCGAAATGGACCTGTCTAATGCCAATTTTAATCTGTTTCTGTTTAGTAAAATATCAGACAAAACCAATCGGTTTTAAGGATTTTTGGACCGGCCGATATTCATGTGAGATGGAGGATTTGAATAGATTGAAAGAGAGAGAACCCAAAGTGAAGCATGAAAGGTTGCAAGCAGAACTAAGTGGCTCTTTTCATTCTATCTTTTTTTTGGTGAACTTCATCATTCATTGGTCTCTATAGTTTAGACAAAGTTTCACTATGGTCCCTTTAGTTCAATTTGAACAATTAGAACACTGCAGATTCCGATCAATTTCAATGCAGTCTCTCTATTTAAATCCGTTAAAAATGTTGGTGGAAATGTGACCAACAATGGTGAAAGCTGAATTTGGATGAAAGTGTGAAGATGGTGATGAAACCTATCTCAGGGCTTGTCAGGTGTTGGATCAATAAGGAGGAAAAATGCAGGTTTATTATAAAGATGGTCTTCGGGATTTCGGAAAGAGAAGACATCTATGTAAAGAACGATTATCTCATGAAAATAGAGCCTGGATTCTGCAGGACTAGGCCATCTACCAAGGTTTCATAAAAGGAAATCTTAGTTATATGGAAATCTGCAACTGATGTGCGTGTATTTTGTTAAACTAGTAATTGTCCGTGCCTACGGGCACTACGTAAAAAAAAAAGACCACTTCTTAAATGTACAAGTTAGAATTTTACAACCTAAAAAATAGATAATATATAAACGTCAGATAAAAGATATATTGCATACATATAAGAAGAGATATATTAGTACAAAATGAAGAACAAATTAAAAAATATAATAATTTTAAAAAAGTGTTACTAGTTTGGGAGAAATGAGAGAGAAATAAATGTATGTTTTAATTATTTTTTTGTAGGTCCCATTAAAAAAATGATTCAATGGATAAAACAGATGACCAATCTTAACGTTTTTTTGACATTGGACAATAACTTATGTGGGCCCACATCTTTGAAAAGAATGAAGTGATAGTTTTGGGGGGAAAAAAATAATCTCAAGTGAAATCTCAGCCGTTGGATTAACTCAAACGGATTTCAACCGTAGATAGTAAGAGATAATTTTTGAATTTAAAATGAGTTGTGTTTTATAATATAGACTAGTAATTGCCCGTGCCTATGGAGACTATGTAAAAAAAAAAAAAAAAAAAGACCACCACTTAGGCTTACTCGTTAGAATTTTATATTTTTTTAGACTTATTATGATAAATATTTTTATTACAAATATTGAATAAATTAATTTCAATAAATATAAAAAAATACAATTAAAAAAATAGGAGTATGAAAATTACTTCCCTTTATATTCGGGTAATTTTTTTATCTTATTTATTTTTCACATTTTATTGTCTTTAATGAATTTTTTCACCGATTAATTTATATTTTATACTTTTTCGATTTCTCTTGATGAAAAGAGTTTAGAAATATAAAAAATTATATAATTTAAGAGAAAGTTCACTAAAAATGAAAAAAATTATTTTTATCTTCAAATTAAATATTTTTTATATTTTTAAACTCTTATCGTCAAAATAACTAAAATAATATAAAATTTTGATCAAATAGTAAAAAAAATTATTAAATACAAAAAAAAAGAAAATGGGATAAAAATAAATATGTGTTTTAAATTTTTTATTGTAGATCCCACTAAAAAAATGATCTAATGGGTAAAACATATGCCAATCTTAAAATATTTTTATCTATTGGATAAAAACTTATGTGAGTCTCGTACCTTTTGAGAAGAAAGAAGTGATAATTTTGAGAGGGAAAAAAAATAATTTCAAGTGAAATCTTAACCTTAGGATTAACTCCAATGAATTTCAACCGTAGATAGCGAGAGATAAATTTGAGATTCAAAATGAGTTGTGATTTATAACATAAATTTGCAAAACAACTAAATGAATAAACTATATGGATGACTACATTCAAAAATTTTACCTTCAAATATGAAAATTTGAACGAATTCCATACCTTGAGATGCTGCAATTTCGAGGATACTCGAGCTCAAATTTACTTGATATTTGTGCTTTAAAGTTGTCAAGAAGTTGACCTGACATTTGAAATGCTAATATTGTTAGACTCAGCATGAATTTCCTAAATAATTGGTGATCTAATATTGGTATCCGTGCTTGGGTTTCAAGAGGTCTCTGAGTTCAAATCGTGTGAATCATGTTATCTCTCGGTCATTATACTTTTTGTTATGCTCGTGTTCGTGCACCTTATTCAAGTAGTATAAAATTCTACCGTATTTTCGAAAACCCTAGCATACGTCATACTCTATTGGGTTGGTAGATAAAATTGGGGATTTGGGGATACTGCAGTGTGGCTTTCTTGCGGGGCGCGTGCAGGGCCCAAAACGATGTCGTTTTACCCAAAAAATGTATAAATCCAAAACGACGTCGTTTTGGACCAAATTTTTTTAATTAGAACGACGTCGTTTTGGACTGCTCGCGCCCCAAACGATATTGTTTTGGCTCCCCGCAATCCTGCGGGGAGCCCACTCCCTGCAGG
>BRYF01000007.1:9991965-9996965 GCA_030159135.1 Actinidia polygama
AATCTACTCTAAGCACAAGACTAGGTCCAATCCACAGTAAATGAATAGTCAGATAGTTCTAATGATTCTACACATTTAGAAGAGTCCACCAGTAAAGTTTCTTATGGATCACAGTCACAGGATTAACATGACCTGTCTGCTTGAAAGATTATAATTAGTTTTTCAGCCTCAGTCACTACTGCCAATCAATTGGTAGAAAAACTGCTAAAAAAATAATTATTGTTCACAGAATAGTAAAAACACCGCCAGTCAGCAAAAGTTAAGAAGAAAAAAAGACACAGTAAAAGGTATGGAAAAGAAAAGACAGTCAACAAAGTTACAAAAAAAAAAGACAATCAGCAAAAGTTACAGAAAAGAAAAGACAGAAAATTGGCATCCAATGCTCAACAATTACAAAAAATTTCTCTATTTAAAGGAGACTCATTAATCAAAAGAAGGAGTAAAACCGTAGAAACTATCATCTCTATCTTGTTTCAACCTTCCCTTGTAAACATTTTCATATTACCAAATGATGTATTCAGTTAAACTTTCAGGCATTTCAAGTTATTTTCAGTAAATTGTAAGTCATCTTATTTAAATTCAATTTCAATATATATATTTTCAGTATTTTGAGGATTTACATTTACAGTTTATAGATTCTGCCTCAATGGCAGATTTAGACTCTGATTTATCCACCTCAATGGCTGATTTAATTACTTGTTTGTAAATTAGTTACTTTTATTGACTATCGAATTACTTTTACTTTCACATTTACTTTTAATTACTTCCGCCTTATTGTATAAGAGCCTTATGGTTGTTGAGTCTTATTGATCAGTTATTCTCTTCAATTTATTATTCTCTTGTTTCGGCAAAGTTTTTTTTTTTTCATTTTCGAACAGTATCTGGTTCTGCACCAATCATTTTGTAATAACCTTTCTTACCACATTTATGACAAGTTACATTCTTTTTATTATAACTAGAATTTTTACTATGTTTATATATTTCGTAAGGCTTATATTATTTAATCTTTTTATTTTTCTTTGGTGGTGCTATTGGGGGTAGACCATATTATTCACAAAAGTTTCCTAATTCATATTTAGCTTTTTTCTTATCTTTATTGGCTTGTTTACTTATTTTTATATTTACACACATTGTTAATCCTTCCTTTTGAATAGTACTTATTATATCTCCGTATGTTAACTTATCATATTCTATGTTTCCTGTAGGTTGACTAAGGACATCTGGAGGAGGATTGTCCTTTAACCTTTCGAATAGTGGTTGACACTTTTTCTTAAAGTCTTTGTAGAATTCTGCAAGCAATGTAATTGAGGGACTCTAAAAACTTCTGTAATTAATTTTTATCTAAAATTTCATCAGGAAATTTATCAACAAATTGGATTGACTTATTAATAGGGATAAAAGTTCCATAGTAAATATGATATCCTAAAAATATAATTTTTATTTGAAATAATTTAATTTTAGGAGCAGAGATTACTAGACCATTATGTTTAATAGTTTTCAAGAATGTTTATATATATATATATATATATTTCAAAATATTCTTATGAGAAATTTGGCAATCAAATTAGCTCTAAATGGAACCATACAAACTTTAGGATGTGTTTGGCATTTAAGAAAACATAGAAAATAACCTATTTTCTTGTTTGGTTCCTAAATTTTGGAGGAAAACAAGTAAAAATTCCTCTTCATTTTAAAATTTTCCTTACATATTCTTTCTTCTTTCTTTCTTTTTTGTTTTCTCTTTATTTATTTAATTTAGTTTATCATTTTCTTTCCCCTTTCTCCCAAAATCAAGCAAGAAAAAGTACTTTTTCGTCATTTTTATTTTATTTTCTTACAAAATCAAACAAAAAATTTAAACTAATTTTCTCTAGATTCTTCCTTTTAACTACATTTTCTACTTTCTCTTCCTTTATTTTTCTTTTCAAAAGTTCCAAACATAACCTTAAATTCACACCATATACTTTAGAGTCGTGATAGAAAATGTTTTGAAACCTGGACCGGTGAGTGAACCGGAAAAATGACTGGGTCACGGGTCACCGGTTCAACCATCGGGTCAACCGTTGTTGAACCGCTATTGAATTGTGACGTCATAAATTATTTATAATATATAATAAATAAAAATAATTATAATTTGGGGTCTAATTGCAATGATTTAAACTTGTGACTCAAGTATGTTTCATTTAAACTTGTGAGGGTCTAAAGTGTAATTTGGGTTTAAAAAATCCCCAAATCCCAAACAAATCAATGCCTCTCTCTCTCCCATCTCTCTCAGTCTCAGTGGCTCAGCCTCAGTGGTCTCAGAGAGACCCAAATCAATCGCGCCTCTCTCTCTCTCAGTGCTCTCTCAGCCGCTGCCCTCGTCGCGGGCCACCACCACCGACACCAAATCCACCCCTCTCTCATTCCTCTTACTCTCTCGAGTCCACCACCACCGGCACCAAATCCACCACTAGCGGCACCGGATCCACCACTCTCTCACTTCTCTTCCTCTCCCGAGTCCACCCGTGCTGGTTCGTCAAAACCCGCTTCGGTTTGATGGGTTCGCGGTTGAACCGCGGGCCGTGATGGTTCAGTCCGGTTTATGTGCTCACTGGGTTAAAGGGGTTGAACGGACCTTTTCTTCGGTCAGTCGACGGTTCAACCGGTCGAACGGTCGGTCCGGTCCGGATTTTAAAACCTTAGTGATAGGTACACACCCATTTTTACCCTCACAAAATAAGTGAGACCCGCCCTAATTAGGGTTTTTACGTTTTTCTACAAATTTTAATTAGGACGGGTCCCACTTATTTGTGAGATAGCAAAATTGTTGTGTCTTGTACACACCCACTTTTGGGTGTGTACCAATTATTATTCTATACTTTAAGGCTCGTGATTTTCACACTTTCCTTTTTAGAAGGCCTAAACATAACTTCATTCTCGTCATTTTTATCAAAAAATTAGCTTTAAAAGAAAATATTGATAAAATTTTTTTTTAAAAATAAGGAAGTTCTATGTTAGAAATTATAATGCGTATTTGATAGCTATAAAATTTACCCAATTATATTTGTTAAGATCTACAATTTTAGTGGGCTTTCAGGCCCATACCATATAAAACTTTTTAGTTGGGCTGGGCCGTTCTTTCACATAATCTAAGAATTTGGGCATGGTATAGGAGTGGACGTGGACCAAGGGGGGTGCATCGTAAGGCATTCCTGGAGCCGCTTGCAGAGGAATTGGCATTTCACACAATCAAAGATAACTTGCACGGAAGTATTCGGGACAGAGTTGTTAATTTTGTGTCTTAAAATAATCCGCTTCTCTTAAAATATTATCGTACATGTGAGTTGTCAATTTTGTGTCTCTTCCAGAATCATCGATCACCGTACACTTGGCACGATAGTATTGCATCTGAAAAAAAGGCTTCGGGGACCATCCAAGACACCTCATCGATGACGTCATCCCCTCGGCTACTCCCCAACATTATATATATAATAATTATAATGTATACAAGTGGAGCTAACTGCAACTTCGTCACTACTACACAAGTCAACTCTCTCTCGTAATGGGGAAATCACCGGAAGAAGAGCACCCAGTGAAGGCCTTCGGCTGGGCGGCCAGAGACAACTCCGGCGTTCTCACTCCGTTCAAGTTCTCCAGAAGGTAATCATACTTCGAGATCCTTAGGGTGTGTTTGGATCAAAGATTTGTGAAGAATTATGGGGAAAAGAATAGTTGAAGAAAAAGGTTAAATCTGAACGATTGGATATTTGAATCAAGGATTTGACAATAGAAAAGAAAATATAAATGAAAAAGTTACTGATTCAATTATTTGGGCATATTGAATCTATCTATTTTTTTCCAGTCAAGTCCTTGATCCAATCCAAACACAGCCTTGATTTTTCCATTTTTCTTTTCTTACGCCAAATCTTTGGATCATTGTTGGATGGTTTATTTTTTTTTATTCCTAAACTTGTTAGTGAGAAACTAAGGCATTTGTTTTGGAGATAAGAATATCGGATTGGATTACAAATCATATAGGACCATTAATATGATATTTGGTGGCTCTCTTTTAAGATTGAATATCCGTCAAATTCAATCTCCAAACTAAACATGCCTAAATTCTAAAACAGACCCAAACATGGGTTTGCTGATCATTTCTAGGACAGAAATTTTGAATTCAAAAGAGGAGCGATTATGGCATTTTTATTTTATTTTTTCTGATTGAAATCGATTTGGTGATGTCTTAGGGAAACTGGTGATGATGACGTGAGGTTCAAGATCTTGTACTGTGGGATCTGCCACTCCGACCTTCACTGCATCAAGAACGAATGGGGCGTTTCCTCCTATCCCATAGTCACTGGGTACGTTTCATTTGTACTCGATCTGTGTGTGTAAAGTGTAGGTATACATGTTTCGTTTCTTATTTGGTGGACTTGGGAGTGGATCTCTGTGTGTTGCTTCCTAATTAAATGGTTCGAGATGAAGAGCATTAGAACAAGAAAGATAGGATTGTAATCTGTTGTCACCAACATGATTGCGCATTCTGCATGTGATTTAGTTAGGTGGGTTTCTGACAGTAGTAAGTCCAGTTTTAGTCGATATGTGTGTGTATATGGATACATGTTTAGCTTCTGATCTGTAGGATTTGGAAATGGATCTCTGTGCGTTGCTAGTTAAATTGTTCGAGATGAAGAGCAAAAGAACAAGAGAGAGAGAGAGAGAGAGAGAGAGAGAGGATCATAATATGTTTTCACCATTATGATTGCTGATTCTGCGTGTCAATTTAGTTAGGTTGATGCATTGGTATTGATTTTTGATAGTATTAAGTCCATCTTTATTCGATATGTATACGTGTTTAGCTTCTGATTTGGAGGATTTGGGAATTGATCTCTGTGTGTTGCTTCGTAGGTAAATTGTTTGGGATTAGGAGCATTAGAACAAGAAACATAGGATTGGAATCTGTTGTAACCAACATGATTGCTGATTCTGCATGTGAATTTGGTTAGGTTGGTGTATTG
>BRYF01000007.1:10001965-10006965 GCA_030159135.1 Actinidia polygama
CACAATGTCAAGGACGAAAGAGGCACCGCCAATTATCCCATGGTTCCCGGGTACATCTCTCTTTCTCCCCATCTCTCTCGCTACACACATACAAGTATATAATATGAGTCTATGAGAGCAACCTACAAGGAAGTAGTCCTATACTTCAGTCCTTCCAAACATTAATCGTTCTCTGTTTCACATATCTAGGCTAAAAAAGGAAAGTCAAATTATTTCCTCCTCCTCCTCCTCCTCCTCCTTCTCCCTCTCTCTCTCTCTCTCTCTCTCTCTCTCTGTGCAGGGATGGCAATGAGTAGGGTATGGATCGGGGGACCCTCTCACCCACCTCCATCCCCATATCCATACCAAATATGTGACGGGTATAATCCAAAACTACCAAATTAATCCAATCGGGTAACTTCGCGTATACATAATGCCCAAATCTAAAAAATCAACCAAATACCAATCTCAAAATATAAATTTAACATATTCATACACCAAATTCCAATTTCGTTCTCAAAATAACTTACAAACCAACCTACATCATAGATTAAATTCTAACCTTAATTCTCTTTGATGTGTGTGTATATATATATGGTTAAAATGGTAAATGTATTAAATAACTTCCGGGTTCGGGCATTTGGGTTTGGAGGTAGCAAATCATACAAACTCATACCCAACCAGGTATTTCACTCATCCATTCAAACCTGCACCCAAGGAGCAAAAATCAGATAAAGCCCATCCTCAAATGGTCGTTCGGCCGGGCAACCATCAAGTTCGGGTTAAATTGTCATCCTTGTGTGTACACACACATATATATATATCAAACTATGAGAACATCCTATAGGTGACATTCAATAAAAAGGGGGCTAAAAGTGACCTCAATTCTTTCATTGATCTCAGTATCAAATTGAGGGAGAACCAGATCCTTCATAAAAATTTACACTGGTCGTGTTTCCAATGGAATTTGTTGAAGTTTTGAGAAGGGTAATGCTATATTTAAATCAAGGATTTAGGGAGGGACTTGTGAAGGAAAAGAAACTTTGAATCATTAGATTCTTAACTTTACCCTTTCTTTTTCCTTTTCCTCCACCCAATCCTTAATCCAAACACAGCCAAAGGGTTTGAGATTAAGAAACTTTGAAAAAGACTTGATCAGAAGAAAAAAAAGTAGGGCGGGCATGGAATGCACCATATCAGATCAAGCTTATGACTACAAATTTTGTTCACTCCTGCACTATCATATTCTTGACTCATTTTATGTTCACACTACTGAAATCATCTAATTCACCAATTCTGGCATTGTTATTGTGATTTTCCAATCTTTGTCTTGTCGTGTGCACTAATTGAATTTGATCAATGCAGCCATGAGATGGTGGGAGAGGTGACTGAGGTGGGAAGCATGGTAAGAAGCTTCAAAGTTGGGGACAAGGCCAGTGTAGGCGTCATGACTGGCTCGTGCGACCTCTGCACCAACAGTTTGGAGAACTATTGCCCTAAGTTTATGTACACTTACAATTCCACACACTACGACAGAACCCGGAATTACGGAGGCTACTCTGATGTAATTGTTGTTAACGGGCACTTTGTGTACCGAATGCCTGATAACATGCCTCTTGTTGCTTGTGCTCCTATGCTTTGTGCCAGGATCACAACAAACAGTCCCATGAGATACTATGGATTAGACAAACCTGGTTTGAGTATTGGTGTTGTGGGATTGGGTGGATTGAGTCATATGGCTGTCAAGTTTGCGAAGGCCCTCGGGGCTAAGGTCACTGTGATTAGTAAAACTCCTAGTAAGAAGAAGGAAGCCATTGAAGGTCTTGGTGCCAATTTTTTTTTGGTTAGCGACGACCAGGATCAGATGCAGGTGAGCAATGTTTTCGAGGTGTTAATGGTTGTGATCTTTTGGAAATTCTCTGGGTTGTTCTGATTTTCCGTGTTTTTTGTGTTTGATTGATGAGGCTGCTACCAGCACTTTGTATGGTATTATTGATACAGTCTCTGCGATTCACCTTCTCCTACCATTTATTAGCCTCTTGAAGCATGCCGTGAAACTAATCATACTTGGGACACCCAAAACACTTGAGCTACCGGTCATGCCTATGATTTTGGATAAGAATTTCGTGTTGTTAATTTGTTCTATATGAAGCACTTGAACCACCACTTTTGCCTTTGCTTATGAGTTATTCGGTCTTGCCTAATCCAAAAAACAAGGTAGAGACTAGAGAGCACACATTGGCTCATATAGTTAATTCGGTTAGTATGTGAAGTGAGGTTAACCAGATCCTAACTGTATAGGAACATAGGGTTTATGAGGTTTCTCCATAAACAGAAACTTGTGGAGTTGGATTAGTGAGATTGAGAAGGTTTGTGTGAACGTAGATGAAGACAAAAGAATACTAGTGTGCAGGGAAGCCGGATTGTTTTAGGGCTTGGAAGTGATGATAGGTATTTGAATGTTTTTTCTTTTGCTCATCTTCATAATTTCTACTAGTTATAATAGATATCTTTTAAAACCGTTGACATAAACTGTTTTGTGTCAAATCACATTATTTGTGTGTTTACTTTCTGCCTCTGGGGTGCGTATGTTGTTTGTGTAAATCACACTTGAGTGAACGAGTATAAATCACAACAAGTGGTATCAAAGCTTCCGCTGGCACAAAAGTTAGTTTGAGCAAAATTTTATATTTTTTAATTTTTTTTTACAAGAGGAGTCCAAAATTGTAAAAAAATCATCGAAGTTGAATTTTTTTTTTACTAAAAACGAAATAAAACATCATGATGATTTTTTTAACATAAAAATTGATTTTTTTCGTCTTTAATAAAGTTTTTTTATGATTCAAATGAAATTTTTTATATTTTTTTGACTCGTCATTAAGAAAGACTAAAAAACCATGGTTTTTAAATCCGAACTAGACCAACCGGTTCGATAGGTTGAATTGTCGACCGGCTGAAGAAACGGTCCGGTCAACCCCTTTAACCCAGTGAGCACGTAAAATCCGACTGAACTGTCACTACCCGCGGTTCAACCGCGAACCCGTCGAACCAGAGCGGGTTTTGACGAACCGGGATGGGTGACATGCATCAACTGCAACGATGTTGAGAGGTCGGCGAAGAAGCAGAGAGCCTCTGCACTTGGTGAGTTGATCTCAGAGCGTAGTTCCAGAGGTAGAAGCGCCTCAACTGCTACGATGCAATGTTTTGAAAAACGACCGTCAAGCGACCCGAAAAAAAGACCGAGTCATGAGTCACAGGTTCAACCGTTATTGAATCGCTATCGAACCTTGATATCATAAATATTTATAATAAATAATAAATATAAGGGTTCGGACTTTAGAGTGTAGTTTATTGATATAATTAAAGTAAAAACAAAACTTTAAAATTTTGTTAGAAATATAAGGGTTCAGAGTGTAGTTTACCCGTGGTTTTAATATTCAAATACTGTGATGTTTCCCAAGCCGTAGGTAAAAGTAAAACCGCCCCTAGTTTTTGGGGATCGGATCCCTTGTCCAAATGTAATTTACCTAATTATAAAATATTCCCTGATAAATTACATTTGGACATGTGTCGCTCATTGGGGGTTGGAACAGGGGGTTGGGACAGAACATTTGAAACAGGGGATCCCAATCCTAGTTTTTACCATTTTGCATTATTCCCTCTCTCTCTGTGTATCTATACACATCACAAATCCTTGAAATAAATCTCTCTTAAACATCTATTTTCTACTCCATTTGATCTAATAGTCTAATTTGTGATCAATCAGCCAATTGAGTGAGGTGAGGAAAGCTTGGATCGTTACGGCGAGCATCGTAAGGCATTCCTGGAGGCGCTTTCAAGTTTTTAGTGAACTTTTTTAATATTTTGATCAAAATTTTAATTTTTTTAGTTACTCTTAACAACATATGTCTGAAAATGTAAAAACATTTTACCTAATTTGAAAAAAAAATTAAACAAAAAAAAATTTTAGTGGGCCTTTTTTCAAATTAATTTGAGCAATATTATAAAATTCTCATATTCCTCTCGTGATTGAACAAGAAAAGAACTCCAAGGAGTGGGAGTTTGGCCACAACTAAGGGCTTACCCTCTAAGGTCGCATATTCAAATCGTTTTGCCAATAACTCTTCGGGTCAGTCCATACGAGGCCTATTTCAATTTTAATTGGGTCCCCTACTAGTAGATATTGTGATTGGTTCATTCAGATTAGTAAGTCATTTTGGACGGATACCGAGTTATCTCAAAAAAATAAAAAAAGAAGAATCAAAAAAAATTTTAAAAATTGATTAAAAAGGTGAAAAAAGTTTATTAAAGGCCAAAAAATTCAAAACTCAAATAACTAAAAAATATAAAAAAAATCTAGGCCAAACTAGATTTCTTCGAGATAAAAAATATCACTAAAGCTCTTTTGTAATGTTTCACTCTTTAGGCTATATGTTTGGATTCCTGATTTGGTAAGAAAAAAAATAAAAAATAAAAAAATTAGATAATTCAACTGTCCAGGACCATTAAATTATCTATCTTTTCTATTTTTATTTCACTCACAAAATTTTTGATCCAAACTAGGGGTGGACAAAATACCCGTTGAACCCGAGAACCGACTCGACCCGACCTCATTGGTTCGGGTTGGTTCGGGTTTATCACTCATTCGGTTCGGTTCTAGGTCTAAAAATTTCAGACCCGACCGTCTCAGGTTTGTTCTCGAGTCTACACATTATTTTACCAAGAACCGACCCGACCCGAGAGAACCAACTCGAGAACCGACGTCTAGAACCGAACTAAAATCGATCCTATAGACAGACAATGCACTCACCACACTAGATTATTACCCATTTTATTCATACCCGACCGAGATCCGAAACCCGAACCGAACCAATCCAAAAATGAAGAACTGAAGAACCGATCAGACCTGAATCGGACTCGAGCGGTTCGGTTCGGTTCGGTTCTTTCGGATGGTCGAGTCGATTTCGGGTCTAAAAATCTGAAACCGTAGATGATCGAATCGATTCTTAGTCTGACGCAGA
>BRYF01000007.1:10079465-10084465 GCA_030159135.1 Actinidia polygama
AGCGCGAAAAGAAAAAAAAAGGGGCTCGGCCAAGCCTGGACTGGGCCAAACCCGGACTGCTACTGTAGTAACCCGCTACTATAGCGGACGGGCTCATGGTCCGGGCTGGACAGAGCTACGGACTAACAGTTCGGTCCCAAACTCAGACTGGTACTGTAGCGGGTTGGGTTAAACCCAACCCGCTACAGTACCAGTCTGGACAGAGCTACGGTACCAGTCTGGTCAAACCCAGACTGCTACTGTAGTAACCCGCTACTATAGCGGACGGGCTCATGGTCCGGGATGGACAGAGCTACGGACTAACAGTTCGGTCCCAAACCCAGACTGGTACTGTAGCGGGTTGGGTTAAACCCGACTCGTGGTCGGTTGGGCCCGTTACTGTAGCGGGTCGGGTAAGCCTAACCCGACCTAATTTGCAACTCCATCAAAATACCAGTCCAGCCACTGGACTTCAAATAAGCCAAGTCCATTTTATAGTGCATTTTGATATGAAAAAACTTACTATTTCAGAATTTACCATTGAATTGGGACTACATCCCCTAACAACTCGACTCGTTCACAGCGCCTTGTGGTCCGACAAGGTTCAGACACGACAGGACTCTCACCCTCCCTGGTGCACCCTTCTAAGGGGACTTGAACCCGGTGACGCGTCACTAGATAGTTTTGGATTTGATCTTTGAACTCATAAGGTGTTACTTGGCTTTTTATTGCGTAACAAATCTATTTTTGGAAGTAAAAAGGTTAGCAAACCATCATGTCAACGGGTTGAAAGCCTAGTAAACAAGCCGTTGCATTAGGGATACCACATTATTAGTGGTATCTGTATCACCGTTCAATAATAAATCTAGAATGGTTTTGAAATTTCAATAATATAAGTATATTCTTGGGTACATGATGCTTATGAAGGAAATAAAGAAAAAGTAGAATATTAGTAACAATTAAAAAGCTTGAAAATTGAAAGTCAATTTGATTCAAGGCATTGTAAACTAGTTTTTCAATGGTTTTGTATGATTTTCTATTTTTGACATTTACAAGTTTTAAAAAGTTCAAAAAAAGGGTTATAACGGTGTAACTTCTACCGAACTTATTTCCAACGAAGTACCTTAATATATGCAGAAAAATAATTTCTCGAAGCCCACACTAACAATATAATTTTAAAAATATCCCCACATACTAAAAAAAACTCATAATCGTCAAGGCACTAACAAATTCCTTAGCGCTCTTAGTATTTTATTGAAAAAATTCTCAGTGACAATAGCAGTAATAGTAGTTGGTTGGCAATGTTGTAGGTGGCAGAAGGGGGGTTGTCGGTGTGGTGATAGTGGTTAAATAACACTTATATATCAAATAAGAGCAAAAGGTTAATTTGGTCACAAATGTCTCCATCGACATAATTAAGGGGCAGTTTATGAAATTTTTTAACTATTTTGGTTTTTAAGTTCTTTTATATTTACTAAACTTTTATAATCGTTTAATCAAAATTTTATATTTTTTTGATTTTCTCTTGATGAGAGAAGTCTAAAAATGTAATATTTTTTTATCTAATTTAGGCAAAAATCACTGAAGACAAAAAAAAAAAAAAATACTAACACATTAGCTATTTTTTATTTAGTGGGTTTTTTTTAATTTAAACAAAATTATTATATTTTTAAATTTAGAAAAGTATAAAATTTTGAAAAAAACGGGAGAAAAAAGTTCACTAAATTTTTAAACTCGAAACGAGGAAATCTAATTTTTTTTTAAAATAAAGAAAAAACTAAGCCAAACTAGCCGTAATTTTTCCTTAATAAAGTTGTTGAAAGTTGCCATATCCACGATCCTAGACGATTTTTTTGTTGCGTACGTAATGAATTTTGTATTTTGTTTCGTTTGATTGACATTGGTTCGACTTAACCTTTGATTCCAGTCCGATTAAGGTTGAAAAATTGAATTTTATTTTTTTTGAATTACAGATAATTTCATCACAAACGAATTTGAATATTAATTGACATTCAGTTATGATAATATTATCATAAATTTTACCATAAGCTTTTACGATAAATTTATCATAAACTAGAGTTAAACCCATATTTAATTAACCCTGAGAAATATTGAGACTATGAAATATACACATCATTGCATCTACATAGCACTTTTATGGGTTTATCATAAATTTAGATTCTGAAATGATTATGACAAGATTATGACAAAATTATCATAATTAAAATATAAGTATTTGAACCCGATAAAGGGTAGTGAAATGACTATGATATTTTTGTCATAACTTAGAAATGATCGCGTAGACATTACAAATGGTATACCATGACTATGATAATATTTTCATAATATAAGGAGAGCATGAAAAAGTGAACCATGAATTCTGGTTCGTATATGATAAATTTATCATAATAATTATTTTATATTACAAAAAATGATTCATAATTTTATCAGAGATTTAGGCAAAAAAATGGAATGGAACAGGAGATATTTTAGGGGGGAAATTATGGAATGAGAAGACAGTAGAGATTTTAGGAAAGAAAAATATTAAATGGGAAGATAAGATAAGAGAGATTTTAAGTAAAAAAAAAATATGAAATGAGATTGGAGAGGAAGTTAAGAGAATTTTTAGAAATATTTGAAAGGGATTGTAGACATATAGGGCCAATTTTGGTATTATTTGAATGTTAGAAGTTTCAATTAACTTTTTAAAATGGTAGGAATTTATCTAAAAAGTTTGGATCTGTTGGGCCCAAGAACCCCTAAAAAAACTAGTGAGAGAGAAAAGAAGAAAGATGAAGTGGCAAAGATTAGGAGGCCCGTGAGATGTGGATTCGGATCCTCTGGAGTGGAAGGTGCGTTTTTTAAGTGTACAAAATGATATCATTTTATAGATTTTAGGACCAAAACGATTGTAGTCCTGATCATGAAACCACGTTGTTTTATGATTAATTAAAACGACGGCGTTTTGTTTGTGAAGAAATGTATAAAACGACATCGATTTGCACACTTCAAGAACACTCCACACCCCTGCACTTTAGAGGATCCAAACTCGTGAGATGTAACGTCTCATAAGTTAGTGATATATATATGTATATATATATATGTGTGTGTGTGTGTGTGTGTGTGTGTGTGTGTGTGTGTGTGTGTGTTGGGTTTTCTGGTTTGCTCTCACGGGTATCCGGCCACCCCTCTCACGAGCTCCACTCTCTCTCTCTCTCTCTCTCTCTCTCTCATATGTATAATGTATAGATTACGGCGCTACACGTTTATTTTCCAGCGCATGTTAGCTTCGATTTGCGTCCTGTTTGCTAACGCCCTTGGGCGGTTGTGCCTTGTCAGGAAGGGAAAAGACGATGCGTTACATATCATGGGATAAATTGTACTGTTGGTCCCTGTAGTTTGAGTAAAGTTTCACTATGATCTCTATTTCTTTAATTTGAATAATTAGGACCATTTAGTTTTCAATCTGGCTCTAATGTGGTCTCCAGTTAAGAACTTGGTTGGAAAGAAAGCACGTAAAGCTCAAATGGGGCATGGCCATATAAGGACCTATCATCAGTGGCGGCTCTCTGAATATTTTACCAGAGTATTCATTAAGAAAGTTAAATTATAATATATATATTTATTTCAACATTTTGACAAAAATAAAATAGAATCATTTACATATCCCATTTGAGCATACGCTACTAAATACATCTCTTTTAATAAACGTAATCAAACCATCATCCACCTATTAATCTCCCATTCAATTACGCAGATAATTATTATCTTTACATATTTCATTGTTGAAATATATAAAACTACAGGGACTCGTGAAAAGATATCACGCATTGGCCTCTGCATGCTACAATTATATTATATGCATCGTATATTCCCAATCAAGCCAAAAACCCTTTTCTTTTCTTAGAGTTTAAAAAAGAGACTCACCAAACACTAGTTCATAAATACTCAGAATAAGGAAGTGCAGGCGAATTATACAGAAGCAAACACAAACCCAATCAGCAGTGTACATGAAGAAAAAAAATCAGTTGTAGTAAGGCAGTGTTTGGATTAAGGAATTGGAGAGCAAAAAATAAAAATAAAATAGAGAATCTAATGGTCTTGAACGATTGGATTCTCTTTAACTTTCTAAATTCTCTCCCATTTTCTGCTGCCAAATTCTTAATCCAAAGACAGGCTAAAGAAAGTAGTAGTTAGGTGAGCATAAAGGGTAATTGGTTGTTTTGAGAAAATTATGATGTTATCTAGTGATTGATGGCAGATTATCCACGTAAGACACATCTCACACATGTTTTTGCCATTTTTTGACTGTCTAATAGATGGATTACCTCACTAATTAATTTGAAGAAATATTATTATTTTTTTTTAGATTTTTTTAGGTTCTTTGATTTTTGGAAACTCCTTTTAAAAAAATAAATACTAGTACACAAGCTGTAGTTCTAAACTAGTGGTCATTGCAGTTGCAAGGGTCTTCGTAATTGTACTTTTTCATCTTGCTTCTGCAAGGAATGAAACTTGAGAGCCATTTAAATGGGTAGTTAAACTCATTTTTTCAAAGAGATATTAAAATAAACTCTAATTATTTGTCAAATTTTTAATCAATTCCACCATTGAGTAGTGGTGTGCCCATTTAATTTAGGATAGTCTGACATCAATTAAAGTCACACAATTACGTAAGTCATATATTTAATATAATTGATGGTATATATAGACCAATATGCAACAAACTTGAGATTCGAGAAAGGAAGAGCACTTTCCTCTATTTTCATCCTATCCAATATAATTGTAGAATCAGATATGCCTACGAAAAGATTTATTTTTGTTGTTGTTGATGATAATTTGGTATCCGGCCCACTTGACCAAATAATCCAAGGATTAATTTTACAATACACAAGGTGGGTTCTACTTAAAATCGATATAAGATATCGTATAAACTGGCTCAACATAGAAATTGATCACGAGTGGTTAGACGAACGGAGTCGAATGCAATCCAAATTTTATAAGGCCCCGGATAGCCAGTA
>BRYF01000007.1:10146965-10149465 GCA_030159135.1 Actinidia polygama
CCCCCGTTCTACACTCTGGGAGATTGGTCTGAGGATCACTAGGTACCTCAAAGCTTATCTTGGAGCTTATGTCAGCCCCTGTTCTACTGCCCCCATTCTACAACTGACTTACCTCAAAGCTTATCTCGAACTATGACTGGATTGTGCAAATGGTCATGACATTTACTAATGCAGATTGGACAGGTTCTCCGTCAGATGGGAGGTCCACTACCGGATAAGAGTAAAAAGCAGACGGTTGTTGCTCGATCGAGTACAGAGGCAGAGTATTGAACCATGACTCATACCTCATGTGAGCTTATGTAGATGAGACATTTGTCGGATGAGTTGTGCTTTGATGTTAAGTTGCCGATGAGTATGTATTCTGATAATCAAGCAGCTATTCACATTGCTTTCAATCCGGTCTTCCATGAGAGGACTAAGCATGACTCGCATCTTATCCGAGAGCGGGTTGAGAAGGGCATCATTGCTACACCATTTTTGTCCACAAGAGCTCAGTTGGCTGATATATTCACCAAGTCTCTTTTTTTAATTCTAGATTGGAATGCTTTTGTAACAAGCTCGGATTATATTATATACACACTCCAGCTTGAAGGGGGAGTGTTATAATTAGAATGTGTGTATGGTTGTAGTGAGTGATAGTGGGTGTGGTTATTTGAGTGGATGTATACACTACTCATGAGTATAAATAATATGTTTTTTGTATTAGGGTTTAATGTTTACCCCAATCAGTTCTAATCACATACCTCAATTCAATGATATGCTTCAAAAACATTTTGAACTTGCATGCTGTTGATTCATGGTTATGTTCGGTGCAGGACCCTGGCAATCTTGGCAATTGCTCAGATCAGCGCTGGCCTTCAGATGGGTAAGAATGAGTTTTCAAGCTCTGGCAATTTTCAACTGTCTATGTTGCTTTCTTTTCTTTGATGTTTTTGCATTTTCCAAAAAAATGTGATCTATATTTACCAAAATTATAATAGTAAAAAAGTGAAACAAAAGTGAATAATATGTTAACGTTATGTACATCTTATTTCATACGCTACACTTGGTAGTAATTAACAAACCTCCTCTTTGTATGCATCCCGAGTTTGCAGGCAGAGTTATGAGCTATTTTCTTTTGTTGAGGGACCAGTTCAACTGATAATCCTGATTTTGTTAGTTCTCTGTTATTTTCAACAACTTGTTTCTTTCAGCTGTGGAAATATTTTTTGATCTGAGAAGTTGAATGTTTTCAGATTATCTTTAAAATTATCATCATTTTTTTGTTCTTTCATTTTGGAAAGAAAAGTAAATAGGATGGAATTTGTGTGCCAATTGCCAACAGGGTGGCGTATTTCTTCTTCCCTGTTGTTGTGATCCGTTCAACGAAAAAGCACTTCAAGCTAGCCGAGGAGCCTCCTTCCAGATCCCCATAGTTTCTGGCGGTTGGATTGATCTAGAAGCTCTTCTAAACGTATTCCATATGAGGATTTTGGCTGGCCATCCTGACAATAGTGAACCACCGAAGCCGGTGTCTCAGCTCTCTCAAGGGCTTGTAGATTCTTTAGTCAGCATTCCATTATGCTTGGTCCTGGGTGGTGAAGGAAGTGGCCTTTCAGAGAGAACGGTTCAGGCATTGGAGCTTGTTAGCATTGGGATGATTCGAGTCTCTCAATGTGTCGGTTGCCGGTGGGATTTTCTTGTATATGCTACAGCTGCTGAATCATAAAGTTTCCTGATTCTTTTGGTAAATTGTCAAGACAGATCTAATTTTCTTGCTCTAGGAACTAACTGGGGGAGACAGGTACAAACACCGAAAAATTGAAGATATCACACGCACACACTTGTAGTTTCTTAATTAGATATGCTTAGTGCAACAGGATGGCTTTGAGGGGTTTTGATGGAGAAGTGATACAAGATGATGGCAGCGAAAATCTTCTAAAAAGTCATTCATCAAAAGTTACTAGAAATTGTAACCTTAAGATTCACCGCCCATTTTTCATCTAAAATTCAATTTTACAAGAAAATATTGGTTAAAAATCTAGACGTGATTCCAGGATGTCATGTGCAGGAGAGTGTTGAATTTCAGAATGCACAGTAGCACAAGGTCTTGAGTGGCAATATGAGACGTAGTTTTGCCTCGTGGTCACTGCTCCAGTCTATTTCCCCCTGCTTGCTTATTTGTCTTGATCAGACTTTAAGTCGCATAAAACGGGGCAGGAGAGCGTTGATATTGAAAATCATACAAGAGCAAGAGTTTAAAAAATATATCTAAATAAAATAATGTATTAATTTATTTATAAAAATACATAAGAAAAGTAATATATTGTAATTATCCTTCAACAATTTAAAATTATCTAAAAATAAAAATGTGGATGTATTACATCAATTAAAAAGTGAGGGGCAAAAGAGGAAGTTAACATCATTTTGATTGTTTATTTAGAAAGTGTACAAATATTTAGGACATTCTGAAAAGGGAAAATTGAAAAACAAATTGAGACGGAGAGGATACATAATTCAA
>BRYF01000007.1:10244465-10246965 GCA_030159135.1 Actinidia polygama
AAATTCAAAATATTGACTTTAGACCAGCCCAATAAACTATAATTACCATAAACTTTGTGGTAAAATTATTTTGTTCATTGGCTAGATAAGAAGGCCCACAGAACTTGTTTTCCAAACTGCCTTATCAATCCTTGACTTTGATACAAACAGGTTCTGCCATAGGTGTGGTACCTCCCACAATCTCTTGGATCGGAATCCAATAGCCCAATGTAAAATAAAATTAGGCCAACCTAGCCCATATCTACCATTATAATAGTACTCATCCATCCCAATAAAATTTGGCCCACAAATTCAATAAGTCAAAAACCCATATTAGGGTAAACTTTGCACTTACCCCATCAAAATTTGCTGCGCGTGCACAGTTCACCATCAATACGCCGACTCACCCCACCTATGGCAGGAGACGACGTGCTTCAACTGGAAAATACTGGCCGTGCATGCCACTATCATGTGGACTGTCTGACCACTGTCTTCCACCTTGGTTTGGCGTTCCTTGATGGCCCTCTCCGGTAGTGCCACGACCACCGATTAATTGATTTCCGTCGATTCCGTCGAAACTTCCATGACCTCCAACTGGGATCGATCTTTCCAAATCAGAGTCCGTCAGCTCTTCCTTCAACAATGGAACAATAGCCCATTCGGAGTTTCCTTTGATTCATCCGGCTGTCGACCTTGTCGATTCCAAAACACTTTGTATGTCACCTCTTCTCTCTCTACGTTTTTTTTTCTTCTCAAGACTGAAACCAGTTTCTGTAACAAAAAAAAATCTTTTTCCCAGATACAGATCCTTAAAAATCCTGAATCTGTTTTTCCATAATCTGTTTTAGTTTTTTTTTTCTGTATCAGAAATCGATTCAATTGGAGAAATTCGAAGAATCACAGATCTCTCTCTATAGTCTTTTGTGAATGAATGAATAAATTATATAGATAGATCAAAACTAAATTGATGTATAAATTCGCAGGTTTTATTTATTTAAAAATCACTAGCTAAAATGCATAAACCTATATCTGTTCTGCTAATAAAATATTAAGACTGTGAAGCAAAAAGAAATAATTCTAATTTTTGTTTTACACAACAAAAATTCAGTCTTATGCTTGTTATTCAAAGAACTATACAGTATGTGATTAGGTATCGTTCCTGCATCTCAAACATTAGTAATCGAACGGAAATTATTTTTCTGAAATTCGATTGCCGATCACAAAAATCAAAATGTCTTGCTTAAGTTTGTTAGAAAACATTGATTCGGCAAATACAGAATTTCAAATAATAATTTCATTTATTTGCAATAAACTGAAATTACATAAACGAAATGCAGAAATTAAAATACAAAATCTAAAATTAGAGATACAAACAGTAAATTGGGCCAAGTCCTGCTTTCGCAGTCTCCTTAAGCAAGATTCGCCGCCTACCAAGGGTGTTGTAGGTTTTTCGCCGACGTCTCACTCCCAGGATAAAATGGCTAAACCGCTTACGTCGGAACACCTCCGACGCAGCCTTGGCGAACTGATAAAGCCAGTAAATTGGGCCAAGTCCTGCTTTCGCAGTCTCCTTAAGCAAGATTCGCCGCCTACCAAGGGTGTTGTAGGTTTTTCGCCGACGTCTCACTCCCAGGATAAAATGGCTAAACCGCTTACGTCGGAACACCTCCGACGCAGCCTTGGCGAACTGATAAAGCGTATGTCTCTCTTTCTCTCAAAGAACTCAAATGCATGTGTATTTGTTGGTGTGTTCTTGTTGGTGGTTGTCCTATTTTCTAAGCAAAGCATTAGAATTTATAAGAAACCAAAAATTCTTGTAACTCCCAGCCATAAACCCCCATCATGAGGGTGGTTATGGCTGCCATTATAACACCCATTAGGGGCTGTTTATGGCTCCATAAACCCCAGCCTTTATGGCTGTTTATGGCTGCCTTTAAGGCTACTTAACAGCTTCTTTGAGAGTTGTTAAAGTCAGCCCATTTTGGGCTTTCATTCGCACCATATTTCCAACAGACACTTCATTAGAATTGATATCATCTAAAACCGTATATTGAATATCGATTGGATAAATATCGATTGGATAAGAATCATTAACCTAATACAAATACATTTTTTGAAAATAATGTATCAATTCCAATGAAGCGCATGCTTGACGGCCTTGCTCAGGTTAGTGTTCTTCGTGCGTGCGAGGGTTCATTTTGTACTTTGTTTTGAAAATAATCTTTCTTTTTCTTCGGTGTATGTATGTATATATATTTGTATGATTTTAGGGTTCTTTTCGATGGAGCACTGCAGAGAGATTATGTTTTAAGACTGAAATTGCACAGTGCTTTTATTGCGTCATAAAAGTTTTGGTGGATTAAGTAAACAGCTACTTGCAATTCTTGCAATAAATCTATCCTTTTTAAGAAAACCAATGTTTTTAGGAGTATCCATGTTTTTGATTTTGTATTTAAACAACATAGAATTGAAAGCAAAGGAAATGCATATTATAGAATAAAAAGCAAAGGAATGCATATTT
>BRYF01000007.1:10259465-10261965 GCA_030159135.1 Actinidia polygama
CCCATCGCTTGGCCCGCTACACTTCATAATTGCACTAGACTTGGTGTACGAAGTATTTAGGTTAAATTACACTTTTCCACTCAAAGTAGTGAGAGATTCCCACTGTGCCTCATAACTAATATTTATTTCACTTTGCACCTTTATTTATATAAACTATTACAATCAAGCCCACTCATTAACTTCATACATTATTTAATGGAAGGTGACACGTGGAGCCTAGTGTCATCCCTGGTTCATACGCATTTTCCTAAAAACATTCAAAGTAGAAAAATTATTATTTATTAGTTAAGGAGGCAACCTCGAGAATTTAAACGTCTGATAACACGTCTGGATTCTCGAGACCGCCTTTTTAAAAAGTTAAAAAAGATTTGAAAAGGCGACCTCATGTAGAAGAAGTCTTCTATAAAATTGACAGAAATAGACTAAAGTCACCTCATAATAAGGCAATATTTTTAAAACATGCTATTTTAATTAAATATTTTGATGAATATAATATATATAAAAAATCATAAGCTAACATCAAAAAGAAAAAAAAAAGAAAAAAAAGAAGGAATCTTGTCAGCAAAGTCGCCTTTGGAAATTGAAGCAATAAATTCAACGCAATTCCAAATTTCCAATTCTAGCAGAAACAGAGAGCACAAGTTTCCTGGAACTGTTTCCGTGTGCAGTAATTAATGTAAACAGGTACATAAAATTTGCCAGGTTTTTATGCAGATTATTTTTTAGAAAAAAACAGCAATTGAGTTTTTTTTTGTTTTTTTTTATTAAGAAAAGCAGGTAATAGTCCCATGATTTAGTGGTATTTATTTTTTTTAAAATAATTTAATTGAAATCAAGACGATGATTACCAGATTTTTTAAATAATCTATGACACACAAAAAAAAACTTAGGACCGACAGTTTCCACTTCTCGACCCTAATGGGACCAGGAGAATTTAGTAGGGTATGGGTGGTTTGAGAACCAATAGAAATAGGATTTGAGTAGGGAGTCGATACGGCCAATTATCTTGCCTGACCTAACGTGACTTTGACGCTATTTTCCTTAACAAGAAGGGGTTCGAAAGGATATTAACATTACAAGGTCAAGGCAGGTGGAGCCGACACGATAAAGTTTGGATCGAGTATGTAGGGCAAATACTGAATTTGGGTCGAATATGAGAGAGGGCTAACTTAAGAAAGTCGGATTCGAGTGCTCGTCTCATACCCGACTCGTGTTGCGTTATTCACTATATTATTTTAACTGAGGAAAATGCTAACTATCATTAAAAAAAAAACAGAGCAACCCAAGAAGAAACCAACTAGGACCTTTTACCAAGTAATTTCTGCAAAACAAAAGTAGGAGAGAGGCTGCGTGTGATCTCAACAAATTCTAAAATTCCTCCCCCTGCACACATGGTCCTATGGTAGGCTCAGCTTGGCAGGTATTGGGGAGAACAGGATCACAATTTTTTACCAACCGAACAAAGAGATCAATCTTCTGTAACTGATCCCACTTTGGTAGCAGAAAAGACAAGAAAGATGTTGTCAAGAACTCATCATTAACAATTCAAAAAAGTACTAGAGCAAAATAGTCCAATACAAAAAGAACAATGATTAAAGAGTTTGAGAAATGCCCACTTGAGGCAGCTCATATTTGAGATTTTGTCTAGCTTTAATCGGTCACTAGCTAGTGAATAATGGATTAATCCCCACAAATTAATCGGTATTTAAACTAGATAGTTATAAAACAAAAAAAATAGTCTAATATTTCACTAATTCTACTGTACCTACCCGGAATAGGTGGAAAATAGGAAAAAACTCAATCCCAAATAGTCGATTTGGTTCGCACCCTATCTAGCTTGGAAGGGAAGTGCTAGATAGGGTGCGAATCCAAGTTAAATTGGAATCCCTGAGTTAGACATCTTGGAAGTGCTTCCACTGCTTCAAAGGCAATGCAAGCAATATTTTTAATTTAAAACAACAATAATGTTACCAAGAAGGTAACCAAACAGTGCAACACAAAGGAGGATTCCAATTTACAGCAGCATACTCAAAGGCACATAAAGAAGTGAACTGGTTGGCCCTTGATTTCACAGTTTGAGAGAAGGGAATTATTTACAGCAGCAGCAAGTCTGAAGCACAAAAATGCTTCGCATATTCATAGAAACAGTATTTACAAAAAAAAAAAAAAAAAAAAAATCTGCATTACATTTTAAGTTCTCCCCCCGTAACGGTTGACATGAGCCTAACCCTGATATAACCCGAAGAACAAAACATAGTGCGCCGAAACTAGTCTTCTTAAGACTCATCCTCTTTTCTCAACTAATAGCATTACCTCAAAATTTGCAGGAATCGATCTAGAAGTCACGATAACAAGCCACAATCTTTCTCCATTTTACTTTACTTTTTTATTTTTCAGAGCATACTCTCTTCTTCAAATGGTTCACCAAATCAGCATGCCTCAGCAATATTGAAGAGAAGAAAGCCACTGCTCCACATACTTCTGCCCATCTACAGATCCA
>BRYF01000007.1:10279465-10284465 GCA_030159135.1 Actinidia polygama
CAACGTAATACTTGTATCTTATGTTGAACAAAAGCCATTAATTTAAAAGGAATTTTAGAAAATAAAATGAATCCGAAAAATATTTACAAAAATAAATTTTTTAAATTAATTTAAAAGGGATTATTTAAAAAAAAATCAAATTCTCTAATCATGATAAACTAAAAAAGAAAGAAAAAAACAATCAAACTGAGATCTATAAACCAGATTCAATCTGTGTACGATCCATATAATAAATTTTAATTTGCACAATATATTCATTAATAAACTTCTAAATTTTAATTTGCACAATATTCATCTCGTAGGCTACAACTCGTGCACTTATCGATAATTTAAATTATTTATCTTGTAAATTTTATTGGAAAAAGTTAAATTTGAGCTAATTTAGATTCAAATTTTTTGTGAGTCTCAGTTATCAAAATGGTTGAACCATGTGAGAAATATATTCTCTTCTGTGGTAGATAATCATAGTATATTCACTTGCTCAAAATGGATAAGACGTGAATAAAAATTATTCACTACAGTGATACAATTGATATGAAAAAATTTAAGTACGGTAAAAGTCCAACATTGCTTGGATATAAATTTTTTAAATGATTATATATGTCAAGCTAATACTAATATAATTAGTGAATTAAAGCAGCAAGAAAGAGTCGAGGACAAAGTGCACATTGGACCTAGCCAATTTCTAAACACAAGCTACCTCAGTTAGACATACTATTATACATATAGATATCCAATAAAGCTGTTATTTTCCCCGGCAATGATAGCATGTGCTTGTCTCTAGTATGAATGCTAAGAGTTTCTAATCCAACCAAGCTTTCATGAGTTATTGGTGTGTTGGTCTTTCATGTGGCCAATGAGTTGGTGGTGAGTTGGTGTTTCATGTGGCTTGATGGGGAATACATTATTCAATATTCATTTGCAAGTTCATTAGTGTGTCCCACTTTATTAGTGGAAGTGAGATCTCACAATGCAAGGGATTGTTGATGAAATCATGATTTTTGTTCGACTTGTTGGAATTTTTTTTTGGCAATTTTTTTTTACTTTTTAGATTCGGCTACGCTAAAAGATAAACTTAAAAGTGCTTAATCAGCACTTATCACCTTACTAGTAATTGTTCGTGCTCATGGACACTACACAAAAAAATAAAGATCACCTCTTAGACCTAAAAAACAGATAGGATATAAAAATCAGATAAAAGATACATTGAATATATATACAAAATGAGAACAAATTAGAAAGTATAATAATTTTGAAAAAATATTACTAGTTTATGAGAAATGAGAGAGAAATAAATGTGTATTTTAATTTTTTTATGTGGGTTTCACTAAAAAATGATCTAATAGCTAAAACATATGTCCAGCTTTAGAGATTTTTTATCTATTGGATCAAAATCTATGTCGGCCATACACATTTGAGAAGAAGGAAGTGATAGTTTTGTGAAGGGGAAAAAATCTCATTCAAATGAATTTTAACCGTAGATAGCGGGAGATAGTTTTGATATTCAAAATGAGTTGGATTTTATATTATAAATTTATTCCTCTCTCTCCCCCTCTACACTCTTATGTAGAAAATCTTATATAATTAGAGAAATAATAAAATATATATGCAATATATAAGCTTAGTAACGGAATATCTAAAAAGGGAAAAATTAAAAATATTTACTACTATAGATGGAAATGATTAATATATATGAAAAATGAAATTGAAACTTTCAAGAAAGTGGAGTCATTATAGGGACAACCGACACTAAATATAAATTATGAATTAAAACTAGAGATAAAAATATCAAATTTATGTGAGGAAAAATTCTAAAGAAGATTTACAAAATCATACATAAACATTAATCAGAAGCTTAAGCACCAAAACAAGAAGAAGAAGAAGAAGAGTAATACATGCAAATATAGATGTTCCTCTAGAAGAAAACAAATTAAAACTATGAAAGACACACAACATTAGGTGGAGAAGATTGTGTATTGGATCATGATGTGAAACAAATGAAACCAAAAGGCAGCATAAGCATAGCCTAGATAAGACATATGTGGTTTCCTATAAATTCTTCGGTAGGCCACCCCATTGATTGGAAGGGTCATGCTTGATTGTGGTTGGATTGAGAGGTAGACAAACCAATGAAGTGTCCTAAAAAGCATGAGGTTTTTATTTCACATCTTTGATTTGGATGGAGTTTGGGGGGTGGGGGTGGGTTATATGTGTAATATCTATATGAGTTTGGGCACATTGTGGGACGTAATGATATGATCAAAACTGTTTATTGTGTAAGCTAATTGAATAAATTATTCATTATTAAAATTAAATTGATCGGATATCGGTAACTACATAATCGAGACACGCTTTTTTTAAAAATAAAGAGACAAAAAATATAATTTTAAAAATAAACTATAAGTCAAGTTGTGTGACACGATCATGTGTCTACCACCTACCAATGACTCGTGAACTTGAATTTTTGAAAACGAATTTTGGATGGGACAAGGACAAAAGGAAAACAAAGTAAACTTTTTGAATGGCTTGCACATTGTTGGGGGTTATGAAAGCAACTTGGACTAATTTATGTCACTTTCCAAATTCTTCTTAAGATTCTATGTGGGTTTAATAAATTAGTTCTTAGTGATAATAAACTCCTAACTTAAACAATATACAATAACGTAGGATATTTTCGCATTTTTTATGATATTTTATCAAATTCTTTTATCGTAACTCTCTAATCTATTCGAGGGAAGCTTAGTTGTTAACAACATATGTGAACTCCTATTCTTACATAACTTTATAATAAAAGTATAAATAAAATTAAATCTCAAATCTTTAATACTACTATTAAAAAAATATACGTCATCAAGTTAGAAATTAGAGAACTATTTCTTTAAGACATTGAGATTAATCATTTTAAAGATCATCACTCGATCGTGTTATGTAACAATATCTTATTATCTTGTTAGAAAATCTCGAAATGTAACCCTAAATTAATGCATTTTGTATCATCGTCCTGACTATCTCAAATCTTGTTGTCTTTAATAATTTTTTGAATTTTATTTTTTTTACTTTTTCAGATCAAACTAAAAAATAGATCATATTATACACAAGAGGCAAAAATTGTATTAATATTTGTTTTAGTGAATTTTTTAATTTTTTGAATACTTTTTCAGTTTATCCGATCATGAGAAATTGAAAGTATAAATATTTTGACAAAAATAACAAAATACTCAAAATAACAAGATACCAAAATTGAGACGAAAAAAATTCAAAAATATCCACTAAAAGTGGCAAACTAAAAAGGCCACTCATTGATCATCGAATGTGCACAATTATATTTTTTTATTTTGCAATCGATAAGAGGGGATAGAAGAAAGGAAAGTTGCATTCGTTGCAGTTTTCATAATCAATTTTGTAAAATAGTTAATAATTTTTAAAACTATATTTTTAAAAAATATATATATTTTTGAGAAAATATTAAAAAGATAATTTTAAATTCTCAAAAATAATTTTCACTAAAAAATAAACAAATATATATAAAAACAATAATGTTAATATATTGATTCTGAAAACTGAACCAAAATAATTTTCTCTAAAAACAACATCGTCTAATGTGGGCCTAGAGTCCTAGACCTTTTAACTAGGGTGTTGTGTGGTTGAGCACCCATCCTAACCTAGCCTTTTAGACCCACTGCACACCATCTTATTTATAAGCCCAAGCCCAACTTACCAGCCCATCTTTAGCCCATTTCATCCGACGAGAAAAAAAACCTAGTAGCAATACCAAGTATTAGGTGCAGGTCTAAAAATTTTAGAATTCCGTTTAGACTCATTTTGACGATCCAAACGACCAATGATGGTAAAAATTCACTCTTATGTGAGATTCACGTGCTCATTTTTCTTCTAAATTCTTAACGGGTATTGACGGAGGGACTATATTAAAATTAAATCAAAACTATAGCGTAATGATTTTTTTAAATTGAAACTATAAGAATCAAAGTAAAACTTTGATAAAATTATAGGGACTAATAGTGAAACTTACCCTAAATTCATCCGTCAATCTCCGTGGAACGAAATTCAAATCTAAAAAGGCCATTCCGTCCACAACGGCTATCTGAACACCCACCATTGCATTCTGCTTTCACTTTTGCCCTTCATCGTCTCTCTACACTTTCTCTCTCAAATAACACTCTGACAATTTTTCACTTTTCATGGCCGATCCCTAATCGATCTCACGACCCAGGTACTACTTCCTCCTATTTCTCTCTCTTCTCTTTGTTTTCTGTTTGGTTGCTCAGAAATTGCATGGAAAATATGATAACTTTGAATCTTGTAATTGGATAAGTCAGAATCTTGTAATTGGTTGATATTTTTTGCTCTCCAGGGACAGAGAATTTTATAGACTTTTTATCTTTTTTTCATTCTTAACTAATTTGGACTTTTACCCTTATTTTCCAGTTTCTCTCTCTGTTTGGTTGCTCAGAAATTGAAAGGAAAACGTGAAAAATGGAATCTAGTAATTGTTTGATTTATTGTGATGTGCTATGAACTGGGAAGTTTAGACTTTTGTCTTTTTCATTCTAAATTAATTTAGGCCTTTACCCTTATTTTCCAGGTTCTCTCTCTTCTCTCTGTTTTCTGTATGGTTTTGCAGAAATTGCCAGAAAACTTGGAAACTTGTAATTGGAAGACATATTTTTTTCGCCATGGACTTGGAATTTTATAGACTTTTCCCGTTTCCATTCTAAATTTATTTGGGGATTTACCCTTATTTCCCAGTTAGTTTGAAATTTCTGGTTTCTAATTTTCTTTCAGATTTTTCTTCATACTGATCTTATCAGTTATTACATGTATCTCATGCTAGAAGTGTGTGTGCGCGCGCAGAACTATTGATTTTTTTTAAAAAAAATTATAGCAGTTATTGTAATCATGAAACAGTTTTCGTCAATTATGTTTGTGTTGTTTTGATAACCATATTTTTGGCATAAAAAATTATGACCCGGCTTCAGATC
>BRYF01000007.1:10289465-10291965 GCA_030159135.1 Actinidia polygama
TTTATGATTATGATTTTGAGATGTGATTAGTTATTATTACAGCATTATTTGAATGTTTGGTTAATGTGGAAACATATAAATTATTCAGATTTGCTTTTAATACAATATTTGTATAAAATTCTAAGTTTTAAAATTCATTTTATAGGTCAGTTTGGGGTTATTTAGAATCCGAATTTAAAAGAGAGTTCTAAACAAAAGTTGTAGATCATCTTAATACCTTTCTAACGAAACTTAAAATTTGTAATTCGGATATCATATGAAAAAGTTATGAGTAAAATACCGTTACTGTTATGAAAACAAAATCTGAAAATACAATATTTGTATAAAATTCTAAGTTTCGAAATTCATTTTATAGATCAGTTTGGGGTTATTTAGAGTCCGAATTTAAAAGAGAGTTCTAAACAAAAGTTATAAATCATCTTAATACCTTTCTAACGAAACTTAAAATTTGTAATTCGGATATCATATGAAAAAGTTATGAGTAAAATACCGTTACTGTTATGAAAAAAATTCGAAAATACATATACGATATAATATTTTCAGATTTATTTTAAAATGATGAAATTACGTATTTATGTGATTAAATTAATTTTGTGTTAGTTATTTAATTAAAATATATGCCGTGCTTGACCTGTTAGAACGTTAGAGATTTTTATTTTATTTTATTCGGTAATTATCTAATTTTGTTAAAAATGAAATGTTTAGATATTGTGAACTTTAATTATTTTTTTTATTTGATATATATATATATATATATGTATATATATATATATATATATTATGCTTTGAGTATTGGATTATCTATTATGGCATTGAGCATATCCATATCATAGTATCATTGTGGCCTTGTCGGCTTTTGCATGGCATTGGGTGGGATACAATGATGGAAGGTACTCCCCAAGGGAGGGGTACCAAGGTTGAAAATTCCGGATGTGGGTGTGGTTGTGAGGAAAAGGGCGGATGGCTCCCTAATAAACATTCACTAAAATCTTACTCGGTTAGCTCCCGGGGATTTGTTTTATCTACGCTCCTTGTGTGGGTGGCCCATATTCCGGTGGAGAGTGTGTGTGCATTGGGGTTGGCCCGGTTACATTTAAGCCGTATGGCTAGTTACATTGCCTTGGTGGCATCATCATTGCACCTCATTTCATTTTCATGATTTTAAAGATGGTATGACGTTTTTACAATATTATTCTACTAAGCCGTAGTGCTTAACAAACAAAACAAAACAACTTTCAGGTAAAAAGGAGAAGGGCAAAGGTCCAGCTTGACTAGACCGTGTTGGATTATTTTTAAAGATTTTCGATTGAATTTAATTTCATCAGCTGTCTTGTGTTATTTAAAGTGAGAGCATGTAATTTCTTTTGGAAATTTGAATTCTTGGAATATGATTGGACTACATTTGTTATATGTATCTGTTGTTGGGCACGTGTTAGCCCCTTTTGTTTTAAACATATGAGTGGATTTATTTTAATATTAATGTTATTTTGGGCAAGTATTTAGTCCCTTTTAAAAATTGATAATATATAGTTTGAACTTTCATTTCCTTGACCTTGACTAGTCAACTCTATTACCTTTGACTTTTCAACGGGTGTCCACGTAGGATATTCCTTTTAAATTCCGCACTTGTGATTGGTCCACGTAGGATCTTTTTCCGCACTCTTTGACTTGTTGACCTTGCAACCGTGGTATGGTTTTTGGGGCGCGACACATGCAGCTAATGGGAGTTTGGGAACGGATTCAGCAGAAAATTGTTGATAGTGAGAAAGGTGTTGAATTGAAAGTGGATGATGATGATGAACTCTTTGATCCTTCAAAAGAGAACATGAACATTCATCCCACTTCCACCACAAAAAGAGTTGAAGCCACTTTTGATGAAAGATCACCGTTGAGAGCTCTCAACAATTAGATGCAACCGAGAAATCTAGCTATTCTCTATATAGCTTGTATTACTCATCCCTGTGTACATGGTCTGGAACATCACCAGGCTGTATCTTAGTTTTTTATCTTTAGCTTGTATTGTATATGATTTATTTATACCACATTTTTTTTGTTTCTTCAAGTGACAATAACCGTCCCTGGTTCCTGCCACAAAGCTTCAAGGGTTACTACCCCCATCACCATCAACCAAAATGCTGGTTACGCCCATTTTCGAGACCTATATATATACAGTTGCAGAGTTCAAAAATATTTTGATATGTCAACGCACTTGTACAAAAGCAATCATTAAAAAAACACCGCTTCAATGTTCATATCCTTGTCATCAAAGAAGAGAATGGAAGCAAATGGAATCCGATTCCTGGGAGTTTTCTGGAAATGCTCTGTTTTGTGTGTCCAACTAGAGAAAATCTCCTGCATAAAATAAGGAAAGAACTGCAGAACGTGAGAAAGATAGTTTACGACTAGATTTTAAATGGAGGGATTTGATATAATTATTCAATAAGATATGATAGTTTATATACGAATTTCAAAATTGAGTTTTGAAACTTTATTGTGATGA
>BRYF01000007.1:10489465-10491965 GCA_030159135.1 Actinidia polygama
CATGTGTATCATATGTAAATTAAAAGGAAATCATATTATTTACCTTATGAATTTCTTCATGGTATCAGAGCCTCTTAGTTCTTGAAGAGCCTCCTTTGCTTCCGCCTCCGGCGGCGGCTCTGCCGTCGCCGGAATTCGTTTTCCGATTGTGCTTCGACCTTCATCTGATCTGGACCAGAATTGACCATTGCAGTCTTTTGGAGCTATTCTGCTGCTTTTATGGAGCTTTCCTGCAGCTTTTATGGATCTTCTTGTTGCTTTTATGGAGCTTTCCTGCAGCTTTATGAAGCCTTCCTGCTGCTTTTATGGAGTGTCCCTGCAGCTTTCTGGACCTTCCTGCTGCTTTTTTGCTGCTCCATATGCCATTTGCTGCCCCGGCTGTATCTTGCAGCCCCTTGCTGCTCCGTGCAGCCATTGCTGACCCCCTTGTTGCCCATTGCAGCCCCTTGTTGCTCCGTGCAGCCCTTGCTGACCCCTTCTGCCCCTTGCTGCTCAGTGCAGCTCTTGCTGCTCCATGCTACCCCTGGCTGACCCCTTGCAGCCCAGTGCTATCTCGGGTTGTTTCTTGCAACCCCCTCTTTGCGTGGAAAGTTGTTCTCCGCGTTCCCTATTTCCGTAATCCGCGTGTTTGGCATATGCCATACGTGCGGGAGCGTGTTCAATTTTTTCCACAGCAATGTTTGTTCTCCCGCGTTCCCTATTTCTGTAATCCGCGTGTTTGGGCGTGTGCCACACGTGCGGGGGGCGTGTTGAATGTTTTCTGAGACTTCCTGCAGTCTTTTGTAGCGTTCTGCATCTTCAGGCAGCCTCATGGAGCATCAGAGACGGATCTAACAAGAGCTTGGCACGGACACGACACGTCAATAGGAGGCTGCATGATTCTTCAAGAAGCTGTAGGAAGTTCCATAAAGCAGCAGAAAATTTCAAAAAGGCTGCAGGATGCTCCATGAGGCTGCCTGAAGATGCAGAACGCTACAAAAGACTGCAGGAAGTCCCAGAAAACATTCAACACGCCCCCCGCACGTGTGGCACACGCCAAACACGCGGATTACAGAAATAGGGAACGCGAGAACAAATATTGCTGTGGAAAAAATCGAACACGCTCCCGCACGTGTGACATATGCCAAACACGCGGATTACGGAAATAGGGAACGCGAGAACAACTTTCCACGCAAAGAGGGGACTGTAGGAGGTTGCAAGAAACAACCCGAGGTAGCACTGGGCTGCAAGGGGTCAGCCAAGGGTAGCATGGAGCAGCAAGGGCTGTACGGAGCAGCAAGGGACTGCAAGGGGCAGAAGGGGTCAGCAAGGGCTGCACGGAGCAGCAAGGGGCTGCACGGAGCAGCAAGGGGCTGCAAGATACAGCCGGGGCAGCAAATGGCACATGGAGCAGCAGGAAGGTCCAGAAAGCTGCAGGGACTCCATAAAAGCAACAGGAAGGCTTTATAAAGCTGCAGGAAAGCTCCATAAAAGCAGCAAGAAGATCCATAAAAGCTGCAGGAAAGCTCCATAAAAGCAGCAGAATAGCTTCAAAAGACTGCAATGGTCAATTCTGGTCCAGATCAGATGAAGGTCGAAGCACAATCGGAAAACGAATTCCGGCGACAGCAGGAGCTGCCGCCGGAGGCGGAAGCAAAGGAGGCTCTTCAAGAACTAAGAGGCTCTGATACCATGAAGAAATTCATAAGGTAAATAATATAATTTCCTTGTAATTTACATATGATACACATTAGTGTATTTATACACAATAAAAAATAACAAAGTCCACAAAGAGGGACACCTAAGTCTAAAGGGGTTCATCTAAGTCCTAAAGGAGAAGGTGAATTAGGTGGAGTTAAAATACAACAAAGTCCATCAAAGGGGCTTGCATTGAGCTAAGCAATGAGCTCATTGTTGCTTAAGAAAGTCCACAAAATGGGCTAAAGAGAGTCCACAAAATGGGCTCTTGTCTTTTATTTCCAACAGTGTACATGTATAAATATACTATATATGTGCTCTCTCTCTCTCTCTCTCTCTCTCTCTCTCTCTCTCTCTCTCACATCACTCATACATAGAAAAAGAAAATAAAGAATAAGAAATCCCTAATTCCCAAACCTATCATCGATATTTTAGAGTATGAAAAACATTTTTTTAAGCCAACAACGTTCAGATCACTTCTTCAGCATTAAAGACAGGAGTTCGACACAATCAATTTAATTTTTTCACCCATATCAATAACGATTTTTATAGGAAAAATAGAAGTTCAAGGGTTGGTTGACAGAGAAAGAGAATAGAAAAAAGATTTGGGCATTGTTACAACTCTAGTTTTGAGACTTGGGTGCAGGTTGGTGTGGGTTGGTATCAACACTAAAACCTAATGACAAAGACATGAGGAAGACATGCCTCGACAAGATGACATATGTTCAAGACATGATGCTTTGAAGCAAATGCAAGGCAGAAGCGGAGCAATACCCGAACGCGGGATAGTTTGGGCTGTGAACAAGAAAGTCAGTCATGACTC
>BRYF01000007.1:10514465-10516965 GCA_030159135.1 Actinidia polygama
ATTTTTAACTGAATGCATGAATGTTGAATGCTGGTGGGTTTATATTGAAGTTCTCACACCTCTTAGAAGAGGTATGGTGCATTTCTGAAGAGTCACGCCTCTTAGAAAAAAGCACACATTATGCCATACAGACACTCATTCGACCAAACAAGCACCTATTCTGTTGAATGCTGGTGGGTTTATATTGAAGTTCTCACACCTCTTAGAAGAGGTATGGTGCATTTCTGAAGAGTCACGCCTCTTAGAAAAAGCACACATTATGCCATACAGACACTCATTCGACCAAACAAGCACCTATTCGGCCAGACAGGCACCTTCCGCATAAATTCGAAACGGCGTGATTGTTCGCGAAAGAAAATTAATTTTGTTTAGAAATTAAAATAAATGAATAAATTTTCTCAAAAAAAATAATATTCACTTAGCCCAAGCCCAAACCTAGTTGGGTTGGACCCAATTTTTAGAAGGCAAATTTGAGCTTTATAAGCTCACTGACTTTCTTTTATTTTTCCAATGTAAGACAAACTTTCCTATTCTCATTTTTTTCCTTGCAATAAAGCTTTCTTGATAAATAATTTTTTCATTCAAATCAACTTGATTTTGGACAAATAAATACACTAAATTCATCTACTCATTTAGGAGTTATTAATTTAGTGTACAAAACCTAATTAAATTTTAGTCCCAAAATGTGTTCACAACGTTTTGTCAAAACCCAACTTCTAAAATAAACAAACTAAGAGCATCTCCCATCATCAAATCTTTCATCAACTAAGGGCATCAACTCTAACTCCAATATTTTTATCAGACTTATATCAAACCAAGGGAAAATCAAATCCTTCATCAAATCAAGAATGAACCAAATCTTTCATCAAATCCACAACGGCTATCGTTTTACTCAAATTTGATAAATTTTTTTAAAGAAGATTAAGAACTGGAGTGAGTGTTCTTTCATCAAAAATGGTTTAAAAGAGTTTTTAAGGATTGGAATGCACCATACTCGTTCAAGATATTAACCGAAATTCGACTCAAATTTGATGCAAAAAAAAAAGTAAGAATTGAATGGCCTAATAAGTTCAAAAGTCAATAAACAGTATAAGAACATGAATAATTCTTCAACTAAATAAGATTTCGGATACCTCATCTTGAGGCAAAAAGTGGAGGGAATCGGCACGGCGTCGAGGAATACGTCGGTGAGGTGAGGGATGCTGAATCGAGCCTCGAAGTTCTTTTGGAACTTGGACTTCCAATCGGGATCTCTGAAGTAGATCTTCGTCGTCTTATCCGCATGCAATCGAATCTTCCTGCTAATTCGGTTCGATTTCGGTCTAAAAAGAGATTTTACGAGCAATCTTCCACCGGAGAAGTGAGAATTTCTAGCCGGAACTACGAGCTTAGGGGCGATCGCCGTCGCGAGCGAGTCCATCGAAGGAGAGAGAGAGAGAGAGAGAGAGAGAGAGAGAGAGAGAGAAAGAGTTGAGGACAATGAGGAGATCGCCAATGGGGAGGAAGAGACAATTGATCGAAACAGAGAGAAGGAAGAGCCGGCGAAGTACTTAATTCAATTTTGGCTTAATTTCACAAACACCCTCTAAACTATCATTTTTATCACTCTCACCCCTTTATCTAAAAAGTAAATCAGATTGACCCCCTTAACTATTTAATTATATATCACTTACACTACTTTCATTACTAATTTATTTAAAATAGTAATAAAAATCGATCTCGTATTGTCCACGTGCTTAAATTAAATGCCCTTGTGTTGAAATATTCTTATTTTTTTTAAAAAAAATTAAGTCAACGCTCTATTTAAAAACTCATTAATAAGAGTTAAATTTGTTCTCATAATGACTGAATAAGCCTGTATATAGAGTATTGACTTAATTTTATAAAAAAAATAATGATATTTTAGACACAATGGCATTTAATTTAAGCACATGAATAACACGTGATTGATTTTTATTACTATTTCAAACAGATTAGTGATACAATTAAATAGTTAAAGGGGTCAGTATAATTCACTTTTTAAATAATAAGATGAAAATAATAAAAATGTGATAGTTTAGGGAGTTTTTGTGGAATTAAGCCTTTAATTTTCAACAACGTTTTAGTTTCTTATGACCAAAAGAACCCTTTCCGTTGCCGTTTTCGGAGGAAGTTTCATTTAAGGAAGAGAGTTCATTACATCAAAAATATGGAAACTTTTTGGGAGTTTCTAAATGCAAACAAGTTTGGTCTCAAGACACCCAGAAAGTTGATTTTCTCTAATTACAACTTTTTCCCTCAAATTATAATTTTAGACAAATACCCTAATTTCTATTTTTCTCCCCACCCACCTCTCCCCGCAACCAAAAAAAATTCATTAAGTCATTATTGCCACGTGATATCACAATTCAATTATAAATAGTCATGTTTGCATAATGAACTCTACTACATTGACATAGTAGTTGTTAACTTTTGAAAATAGATAATTTTATTCACCACATAGGGGTTCTTCATTCTATTA
>BRYF01000007.1:10531965-10539465 GCA_030159135.1 Actinidia polygama
AAAAGAGTATAAAAATTATTTTCCTTAAATTATGATATTAAATAACAATAATAACTTAATATCACCTTTATAATTTTTTTTAAAAAAAATTGTAAGAATATGATAGTGACAGATGGAGTCGAATTATGATCACTCAATTGACATTAATGAATAAATACTATCAAACTGATTCTCGTGACACCGCCGGTGAACATAATTGCGTAGGGAAAAACGGTAATTAAAATGTTTTTTATCTAATCGAGACAGCTTACGTTCGATGTTCAGCTCCAACATGCGTGACGCGCTGTAGACGTCAACATGCATTTATTGTTTCTGTGTCTCTGTAAAAGTTTCAAAACACTGGAGATAAGGCAGTTCTACTCAAAACCACTCCCATTCCAAGAGAGTCCCTGACACGCTCCGGGTACGACCCGCTGTAGGTATGGGATATTGGCCCAAAACCAACAGAAGAAGTTACGGCTAAAGGCTGGCCAAGCCCAGCTCCAGCCGGGTCCAACGACTCCAACCTCAGGTTACATGGCCTAAAACAAAGAAAAGTGGGGCTTAAGTGTAATTTTGTCCAAGCGATGGTGGATGGATTGGGTGTGTTAAATAGGTAGAGAATAAAAAGGGTTAATTTCACTTTCTTCCCCTGTAATTTATGAAATTGCACTGAAAAGTTTAAAGAATTCAAATTATATTGATTTATGTCGGTCATATATAGTTCCATTAATTAACGAAATCATACTTTCCTAAAAGAAAGTCTTCAAAAATATAAAACTTTTTAAGTTTCATTCTTTTAATATTTTTTTCTTGGCTTTTTAAGTTTGAATTAGGCAAGACATGTTAAATATGTTGTGCTCAAAATGAATAACCGGTCACACACACAAGACAATAAAGATTTCTATAGTTCGGCCAACGATGCCTACGTCCACGGAGAGAAATCATCAATCCACTATTCGAACGATTGGATTACAAAGGAGGAGACTCACCTCTCGACTCACCTTCTCTCACACTCTCTATCTGTCTTGCCTCTCAATCTCACCCTCACAGCACTCCGTTCTCATCCCACAACCCAACGCATATGCACACCGCACTAACGCTCTGAATCTAAGCACCATGCTCTCCCTTTTATAGACCAAGGGAAGGAGGTGGTAGATTCCTAACAGAATACCTAATAGTTATCCGACTCTACTTAGAAAAACATAAAAGATAAGCACTCTCAAGAGTTCTAGATAACTCGAGAGTTTCACAGTCACATGGACACTCCATGTGAATCTCAACTGGACTTGGCATTGACTACTGGACTTGGACTCATCTAAGTGGGCTTGGACTCATCCAGATGGGCTGGACTCAACAATATATAAGGCATGCGCCTTATTATTTGCTAAAGTGCTATAGATAGAGCACTATTAGACAGAGTGAAAATTCAGGTTGAAGCCGACTACCTATTTAGTATTGATTGGCTAGTATGTTAGAGTCATTAAGAGGGTGTTGGGTATAGCTGAATTTATGTTATAATTATTTAATTTAAAGTAAAAATTAAAAAATATTAAAATAGAGTTTTCAAGAATTAATTCTTTTTAAATTTTTGCAAGATATTTTTTACCTAGAAGCACAAGTTGAAGTTGGAGCTATATCAAACACTTTATCACAACTTTTAAGACATAAAAAAAAAAGTTGCTCATTTTAAGTTTTTCCAAACATGCACTAAAAAACAACTAATTAGCTTTAAAAAAGAGTCACTTTTATTTTCACTTTGTTTTTTTATTTTTTTACGAGAAATGTTACAAGACACATCACACATTATTTGCACTTATTGTATGGCTGAAATTGTGCCACGTTATCATTTTTTACATATCAAATAAATTATTTTGTAGGTCAACTAGATTAGAATATAATTTAGCCACAAATTATCAAAAAAAATAATTTATGATTCATAACATAGCTACAAATTTTTATAAAATTTTATGATTATATCTATAAGAATTCATAAACGAACAAATAAAAATTCATAAAATTTACAAAACATATTAATATAATTCATAGCAAAACATCTCATAACAATAACTACAAAAATTCATAATAAAACCAATACAATTCATAACGAAACCAATGAAATTCATACAAGTAGCTCAATCCGACTTTAATTGGTGGGCTCTACGGCAATTAATGATTTGAAGTGACTAATTTATTATTTGAAATTTTGAATCGACACTAATTCATAATAATGGCATATCTATTCATAATCAAATCAATAAAATTCATAAAAACAAGTTAACACTAAATCATAATAATAGTCATAATCATTCATAACGAAACCAGAATAATTCATAACTAAAACGCAGTATATCATAAAAGTTTTATGATTATATCTATAAAAATTCATAAAATAACCATAAATATTTATACAACTTAGCAAACATACCAATAAAATGAATAACAAAACATCTATGGTCATAAGAATTCATAACAAAACCAATACAGTTCATAACCTAACCAATATGATTCATAACCGAACCAAATACAATTTAGAAAAGTAAGTTTAATCAGTTGTTCAAGCTGTCATTGTTAACTATTAATTTATTTAAAGGTTTAGATTAAAAACTTTTCATCTAATGGCTATTAAATTAAATGACTATTATATAGGATTATTATATAGGATTTGTATCGGAAAATTCCCCTTTCTTTATAGATATTTTGATCTTGACATTCAAATTTTCTCATTAGAATTTAACAAAATTAGATAGCATTGACAAGTCCACAAATACCATTATCTTTTTATATGACATTCAAATTATTTCAATTTGGTTGTGTAATTTATATTTTTGGTTCATTCTTAGAATTCTTATCGACAAAATTATATCCAAGTAAGAGTTCGTCAAAGAAAATAGATTGACATAGTTCGACAATAATATATTTTGTATTTTGGTATTCTAATTCCAATAAGCCCTCAAATTAGATCTGGAAATAAAATCTCACAACAATTTAGACTCAATTTGGGCTAATTTATTTTCCAGTAGTGTTATGGCCTTCGAATTTAGACAAAAAAAAATCGAATATAAAATAAATGGATCAGATTTATTTGAGTGTATAGGGTTACATAATCAAATTAATTTGTACCGTCCATCTTCGCCCAAATTGAGGGATAGTATGGTTTCTCCTTTTTTTGCAAATTTAACTAAAAGAAAAATGTAAAAATATAAAAATTTTGTTCTAATTTGAAAGAAAATTCAATAAACACAAAAAATAGCTTATTTGTTGAAAAAAAATGAATTTCTTTGTAATTAATGAACATTTTTTTGAATGAAATAAAATTTAGCTTGTCTAGATGAACTAGAAAAATAAAAGATTATGATGAAATATTTTAAAAAGTACAGTACAGATAAAAAAAACTCAAAAATCAAAGAAACTAAAAAAAACTAACCCAAATTGGCCCTTAATTTAATAAGTTGAAGAAGGCTAGTGATTTTCACTCATTTTTTCAATCGCATAATTATTTTATTTTTATTAAAGTGAATTTACATAAATATCTATGTTTACTCAAAAAAATTTACTACATAGAAAAATTAGGTACTTTTATCATTACCTAAATATCCACTTTTACTCAAAAGTTTTCACTACATATAAAAATTAGATAAATTCACTAATAAAAAGAAAAAAATAGTATGATTGGAGAAAATGAAGTGTGAAAATTATTAATTAATAAAAAGTTTTTTTTCAATTTATTTTATACAATGTATTAATATTACATCTATATTATAAATCACAACTTATTTTGAATTGCAAAACTATCTTCCGCTATCTACGGTTGAAATTCATTTGAGTTAATCTAATGGCTGAGATTTCACATGAGATTATTTTTTTTCCCCAAAACTATCACTTCATTGTTCTCAAATGTGTTAGCCCCACATACGTTATTATCCAATGTCCAAAAACTTTTAAAGATGGGCATATGTTTTTCATTTGATGATTTTTTAGTGGAACCCACACTCAAAAAAATTAAAACAGCTCTTTCTTTTTCCTTCATTTCTTTCAAACTAGTAATTTTTTTTTAAAACTATTATAGTTTTTAATTTTTTCTTCATTTTGTAGCATTGTATCTTTTTGAATATAAATGCAATGTATCTATTATATGAAGTTTATATGTTATATGTTTTTAAAATTATAAAATTCTAACGAGTATGTTTAATTTTTTTTTTTTACGTAATACCCATAGACACGGACAATTACTAATAGTTACATATGATGTAACTCAATTTTTTATATATTCCACCACATATAAATATGGGTAGTGCTATGGGTACCCATAAGTTGCACCCCAAATGCACACCTATGTGAGGTGGAGCATTTAGATTGGCTGGGTGTGGGGTCCATCCAGTCATGTCAGCCAATTCAAATACTCCACTTCACTCAGGTGTGTATTTGGGGTGCAACTTATGAGTAACCATAGCATTTTTCTATAAATATTCACCAATAATCACCGTCAACATACAACCAAAAATGATGGAATGATACTCTAAAAGTGATCAGTTTTAGCAGGCATGACACCATTATTATATCTCTCTTACTAGCCTAGGACGGTTGGGTTATGTGTATTCTCCTCCTCAAATTTTGAGTTATGACTAGTTGATAGACATCTGAAATGACTGTAAATAGTGAAAGAAATGTGAAAAGACAAAAAAAAGGGGTAAATTTTCACCGATCACCTTGAGATTTTTAAAAAATACAGCTATCTACTCTATAAGTTTTGAAACATTCCTAGCTATTTTTTAGTACTTTTAAAATTATTATCAAGATTTTTCATGTTAATTCAGTCTGGATGCTCTTATTTTTTTTTGAAAAATATAACAAAAGTTCCATTAAATAGAACGATCCTTTTTCTTTGCTTAGTAAACTAATTAAAATAGATATTATTTCTTTTTTTATTTGAGAACACACCAGTTTAAAGTTTACCTATAAATGTTACATTTTGTCACCCCATAACCCCAATTTTTACTTTTAAATGTCTCTAATATATTTAAAAAACATTTTTTTAAATTTTTTTTTAAAAAATAAATTATTTATTACTACAGATTTGTTAGTATATATTAATGAGCCATTAATTTTTTAGTATTTGATCAAAATTTTAAAAAAAAATTATCTTCATTACACTAGTACTAAAGACCAAAATTGGCTTATTCTCTAAATAGGTGTGTTATGACAGAAAAAAGAGAGAAAAAATCTATCTATTTTAATTGGCATGTTGAGAAAAAATATAAGGATTGGCATGTTGAGAAAAAATATAAGGACGACCTAAATTGATGAGAAATCTTATCAATTTTTTTTAAAATTAAAAAACATAGGAAATCTTGATAATAATTTCAAAAGTAAGAGATGCTAGTTATATTACAGAAATCATAACAGACTGTATTTGTTAGCGAGGTTTAGTGAAATGAGATTAAATTCTTTACACTTACGGCGAAAATTGACATATCATTTGTGGTGTTAATTTATGATTGAATGTATGTAAATTTCGTATTTATGCAGATTGTGTAAAAAATTGAATTTCGAGTGGAATTTACCTAATTAAATTTTAACATAGACATATTTGTTGTAATTGAGCTTATGTTAAAATTGATTATTCAAAAAATCAAGTTGAAAAGTATCAAAATAGAACTTTTAAAAAATTAGTTTTCTAAACTTTTTAAAGTTAGTTTAGACTTGGCTACAAGCAAAAATAGAAATTGTGACAAACACGCTATCACAATTTCAAGAAAAAAAAATAGAAACTACAATTAAACACTAAAATAGAGGTATTAAACGGGTCGTGATGTGTTGGCCCATTTGCTTTCATGTTTATCGTGCTTTGTGTCATGCAGTGCCTTTCTTATTTGATGAAAAGCTATGCTTTTTATATCTCATTTGTGCTTCATGCAGTGTTGTGTTCCTACTGTGCCGTGCTATAAATTTTTAATAAATATATTTAATATATTAAAAATTTAAAATTATTTAAAATTTACTCTCATAAATGTGTCGGTTCATATCACATGCCCAAAAACAATAGGCCGTCACCGTCACCAAAATTTTAACTTATTGTGCCGTGACCATGCCGGCCCACCGTTTAACAGCTCTGCACCAAACGCTATCGTTCAGCTACGCCAAGTAATCACAAAGTTTCTCACTCTCACACATACCAGCTCAGTAATTTCTCTCTCTAGAAAGCTATCATGTCAGCTGGCGGGAAACCTGTTATGCGTCTAGAGACAGCAAGTATATAGGACGTTTTGTTTTATCTTGTCGTTCATACCCCACCTACACTAGCCATCCACCCCACGCCACCCCACTAGAAGTGCTACAGTTACAACAAATTATGTATAACAAGTGTACAACATCGTAAAATTCGTTTTTGTCGAATCAATACAAAACGATATCGTTTTATTTAGCCGAAAAACAGATTCGGCTAAATGAAACGACTTCGTTTTGCATTGATTCGGCAAAAATGACGCCGTTTCACAGATATTGTACACTTGTTGTACACAATTTGCTGTAAACTTAGCATTTCTCCCCCACCCCACCGATATATACAAATATTTTTGAAAATTTTAAATTATTTTTTATTATCTAAGATTCTCCATTTGAATTAATTCAATATCTAAAATTTTACAGGAGACTATTTTTTTTAATAAAAAATATCACTTCTTTCTTCTCAAAGGTGTGAGACCCACATAGATTGTGATTCAATGACTAAAAATTATCTAAACTTGGACATATTTTTTACCCATTAAATTAGTTTTTTAGTGGAACTCATACACAATTTTGTTTAAACTAGCAATACTTTTTCAAAATTATTATATTTTTTAATTCGTTCTCTATTTTGTAGTAACGTATCTCTTCGTATATGCATGTAATGTATCTATTATCTGGCATTTATATCTTATCTGTTTTTTAGGTTGTAAAACTCTAAAATATACACCTGGCTTCTCTAAAGTTCATAATTTCAACTTTACAGTTAAGTTCAATGATTTTCGGCCCACTTGTGACTTAACTTTGTGATTCAAACTGTTCAATTTTTTAGAGATTGGTGAGAAGGTTCATCAAATATTGGTAGACGATATTTGTGGGGTAGTGGGGTAAGAAAAAAAATCGAACGTAAATATTGACAGTAGTTGATTGGCGAAAACTAATGGCAAAAGGCTGCTCGCAGGACCTACGAGATAGGAACAATGAGAATAACCAACCGAACATGTTCTGAGACGGCTTTTTGATGGTCAAGTTAGTAACAAAATATATATATATATATAGAGTATCGCGTGCGAGTTTAAAATTCATACCTGTGAGAGAAATAACCTGACCTTTTATAATGCAGCTCGGTGCACATTTGGACACGTTGACGCTGACTGCCATGTCAGTGACTAGGTAGCTGACCTAATCATGCCCCTAGAGCATGGCTGATAGTTAACCTATTGCGTCTTCGACGTTTGGACCTAAGCGGGCAAGTAGCATAGAAAACTTTGCAATAGGGCTGTGCAAATATCCGCC
>BRYF01000007.1:10561965-10564465 GCA_030159135.1 Actinidia polygama
ATTGTATATGCTACAAGTTTTTGCAAAATTTGTATGTTTGGTTCAATTTTCAGAATTAATTATGTAAAATAATTTTAAAAAAATTAATTTTGAGAACAAAAATATTCATTATTTTCATATGTTATTCATTTTTTTTAGCAATATTGATTTTTGAGAATTAAAAATATTTTTTAAATATTTAACATACATATATTCTTTTTTAAAAAATTCCTAAAATGTCAAAATTTAAAAACTATTTATTAAATAATTTTTTAATAAATTATAATACAAAACTAATTTTGAAAACTAAACCAAACATACAAACATAGCGGCATGACGGGGTCTATAGTTTAGTCACTCACTTCTCAATATCTCATTTCTAAATATCCATGTTCAAAATGTAGCTGTAGTTGGGCAGCAATTTATTATGGGTTTTCCTGGTTTTTTTGTTTAAGTAGTTTTCGAGTTGTTTTAGTGAATTTTTTTACTGTTTCATCAAAATTTTATATTTTTTCAATTCATGAGTCCGCAAATATAAATATTTTATTTAATTCAAACTAAAGTTCATTAAAGATAAAAAAATATTTTTATAGTAGATGCAAATTTTCATCTAAAATGGTTTTTTTAGTGTTTAGTAAATTCCGAATTAGATAAAAAAAAAATCGGATTCATTTTTTAAAAAAATATACAATTTTAATTAAATAGCGAAAAAAAAAATTAAAAAACAAAAAAATTAATACCCAAACTGGGCCTAAAATGCACATGGTTTGGTTGTTTCCCACTACAAATGGGTTGTAGTTTAATAGAGTATTATTTTCTCTCTCTACAATTATCTCCATTAAAACGGCTATAATACAGCTAATCTAACTTCAATAATTTGGTAGCAAAACTCCAAACCAACAAACTCTCACAAAACATTAGGACAGTGAGGTGTAAAATTCGAGTGAATCGTTTACGAAAATTTAAAAACTTCTCACATAATATAGAAAAAAAAATACTAAAAACAAAAATATGTTATTTTTAAAAGTAAAAATAACATAAAAATAAAAGCCAAAGAGAAGAATGGAACGTAGGGCTGGCCGAAGTTGGTAAAACGTTTAAAGTTTGGCTTTGTTTTTAGTATTCTAAATTTTTCTATTACAGTATTTGAGGAGCTAATGAAAATATAGACACGTTTTAAAAAGGCAAATACTAACGAGTGTCTTGGGGTATTGATTAAGAATGTTTAAAATATATACTTTTATTTTTATCTAGGAAATTGAAAAAATAATGAATGTACATGCAATTTATGTATCCTTATCTAATTCTACAAAGGCACTCATTAGCGAAATTGTTTTAAAAAATGTCCAAGGGGAGACCCTTCAAGGTATCCCTTAGTGGGTGTTACATAGTTTGCTAATCAATTCATGTAGCGATAACTTTCGAACTCGTACATCGGGTTAGTGTCGGCGATACGAACTTAAACTCTAAGACACTACTACACTAAGGTTCGAGTAAACTTGAAATGATTGTACATCAACCTTTGTACTAAATCTCCAAACGAATAATTCTTTCAAAAAATTGAATTGAAACTTAGAAGATGATGCATGAAACCCCCAAGTCTTCTTTTGTGGGGAGACCCTGCAAAGTCTCTCATAAGGTCCAACCCCATGGGAGAGCCTTCAAGGTCCGTTTTGTAGGTGTTACATAGTCAAAAATTTCAATTCATATATCGGTAACTCAAGGACACACACAAGCCCATACGTTAAACACTGATCCCATCAGTATTTTTTGCTAAATTCCCGAATGCTTAATCTTTTAAGAGTTTCGAATAGGAGATGGGAGGGATGCAAACCGAGTATTTCTCGCTCAATTAAGGCCGCGTTTGGGTAGCTCAATAAATCAAAAGTTTAATAAAAAAACCAAGTTTGGTGGAGGACAGTCTGTATTGAAGTCTGCAATATTACTATAATATAATAATAATAATCACAAATTACACTCTAATGTTTGTGAACGTGCAAACGCAACCCCAAATTAGTTGCTAGGGACCACCAGCCATTGACCACGCGTCCAAGTTAAGTGGCATTTGCGTAATTTAGAGTCCAAGAGGTCAAAATGTGTACTTCCGCTCAGGGATTCCGATCCTTTGAAATGTGTGTGTGTGTGTGGAGTGTTTCTGAGTACAAAATGATATCGTTTTACTGTTAATTAAAGTTAGCACGTCATATTTACATGATCATTTTTAGAATGTAATTTTATTACCATTTGTTTTTTCCTTTTAATTTCACTTTGGTACCTAATAATACTCATACGAGTTTTACATGCTTATGTTCTATACAACTTGTTAATAGGTATTTTGATATGTGAATTATATTAGTACTAAATTGAAACTAAGAATATGAAAATGAAACATTTGTCAAACTTAGGGGACCAATGATGAAATTTAGCCCGGAGGAAAGTAACGTGACAACGCTCTTTCAACAGTCACCCCGATTCATAAATCACGAATTTGCTTTCCTCCTCCTCTCTCTGTCTCTCTCTC